>JAACNH010001200.1:0-43652 GCA_019447015.1 Hymenochirus boettgeri
GGGTCGTCCCTTGTATGTGTATTTATATAGGACTGAGTTACCTTGTCTGGGTCGTCCCTTGTATGTGTATTTATATAGGACTGAGATACCTTGTCTGGGTCGTCCCTTGTAGCAGCCAAGGCAACTACTACATAATAATTGTTTGATAACAGACTCAACAGAGTGTAGACCAGACTAGTATTTAAGGAATTAACGGCCCTGGGCACAGGAGGAGAGAGACAGAGATAGAATAGGGTAAATTGTCTAATAGCCCCTATAAGCACACTAACACTACTCTTATTGCGCTGCTGTAATCTGCACTGCACTGGTTCTGCAGTTAAGCACTAGAAGACTCCAACACGGAAGGAGAAATATTTGCTGCTTGTTTATTTGCCTTGAATATTGTGAGGGAAGTTCTAATTAGTTGCAACTCGCAGTCATTTTAGTTTATTTTTTATAAAGATTGCAAGTTATTTTAAAACTGATTGTCTGCTGCAAAACTGTTATATAAACCAAAGTCGCTCTTTACACTCATATTGTATATGTAAATGCACTGCAAGAATGTGAACTCCCCCAGCTGCAATTGTATTTATATATATATATATATATATACCGTATATACTCGAATATAAGTCAATCCGAGTATAAGTCAAGGTACCTACTTTAACCAAAAAAAGAAAATAAACTGATTGACTCGAGTATAAGTCGATCCAAGTATAAGTCAAGGTACCTACTTTACCTAAAAAAAAGAGTAAAAACAGATTGACTCGAATATAGTCAATCCAAGTATAAGTCAAGGTACCTACTTTACCTAAAAAAAGAGTAAAAACTGATTGACTTGAGTATAAGTCGATCCGAGTATAAGTCAAGGTACCTACTTTACCTAAAAAAAGAGTAAAAACTGATTGACTCGAATATAAGTCGATCCGAGTATAAGTCAAGATACCTACTTTACCTAAAAAAAGAGTAAAAACTGATTAACTCGAGTATAAGTCGAGGGTAAAATATGACCACTACTGCCTTCTGATTCTGTGTGACCCACCATTCCTTGGCACTCCAAATGTTTGGAAACTACAACTCCCAGCATGCTTTATTAGCTGGGATGGTCGTTTCCAAACATCTGCAGTGACAAGCAGCACCCTCAGGCCAGGCCCCCAGTTCAGTGCAGACTTACTGTTTTAGTATTCAGCATCCTCTCACTCTGCCTCTTGGTCTGAAATCCGTCTGCCGCATGCTCTCTTCTGCTCTGCAAGTACCGGTATTGATCTGCCCGGCGGCCGGCTGACATCACTAATCAGCGCCGGGCAGTAAGACAGGCGCCGATAGTGACGTCAGCCAACAGAGACCAGTACTTGCGGAGCGGCTGCCGGATCGAAGGTGAGTTTTCAGCTTGACTCGAGTATAAGCCTCGGCTTATACTTATACGGTATATACATTAACGATAAAGCCCCGTCGGATCCGACAGTATCGGGGCTTTATCATTATGTGTGTACGCTCGTTTCCCAAACCAGCGCGCGGCCGCCAACGATCGACACAAAATGGCCCTTGTGGTGATATATATGGATAATGAAGTAGGAAGAGTGCAATATCAATTTTATAGACTAGTTGATTTAAAGGATGGAACAGCGGAATGTATTTTTAAACCAATTAAAGATTGCTTGCTTGAAGATAAAGTGCCAATTAGAAATGTTATGGCATTAGGTACTGGTGGGGCCAGTGTCATGGTAGGTTCAAAGAATTCTGTTTTGAGCAGATTTAAAACTGAGCAACCATTTATATTTCATATTCAGGGGTGTCTTTCTAATGAGGCAATATGAGCAAAATGCTCAGGGCAGCGCCCCATATGAACATCAGTGAGGCGGCAGGCAGAGCTCACTCATTTTGTACCACAATTACGGTGAGGATAAAGGTCTTTTTGAGGAATTGTATAAATACCGCTGTGATGTGCAGTTTAAAAAGACCAAATGTTTAACCACACCCATTCCTGGGAGCCACACACACCAAACAGTGGTTTGAGGTGGCGCACTTCATGGCGCCTAGTGGTACATAAGGGCAGCATTCAAAAGTTTGGCTCAGGTGAAAAAAAACCTAGATGCTGATGCATGTGAAGGATTGCCTAAACGTGTAGAACAGCTTTGCCGGGATATTCATAACCATTTTGCACCCAGCACTAAGCGGTTACAAGTTTACCATGAATTTGTCGATGCGGACTATTTAAGAATTCTTCAATTGTGTTCCACAAGGTGGCTTAGGGCCCTATTTATAAAAGATCGGTATCGTTATCGTAAAATACCGATCATTATCGTAAAATAATTTACCGATAACGACCGGTATTTACCGATAACGTCCGGTTTTTACCGATAACGACCGGTATTTAACGATATCGGTAAATACCATTCGTTATCGGTAAATAACGGTCGTTATCTGTAAATACCGGTCGTTATCGTGAAAAAACGGATGTTATTGGAAATAACGGTCGTTATCGGTACAAACCGGTCGTTATCGGTAAATACCGGTCGTTATCGGTACAAACCGGTCGTTATCGGTAAATACCGGTCGTTATCGGTACAAACCAGTCGTTATCTGTAAATACCGGTCGTTATCGTGAAAAAATGGATGTTATTGGAAATAACGGTCGTTATCGGTACAAACCGGTCGTTATCGGTAAATACCGGTCGTTATCGGTACAAACCAGTCGTTATCGTTAAATACCGGTCGTTATCGTAAATACCGGTGCGTGTATCGTTAAAAAAAACGGTCTTTTTACGATAACGATACCGATCTTTTATAAATAGGCCCTTAGTTGTGCTAGAGTCATAAACCGTATACGTAACCAATATGATGCACTTACAAGCTACTTTTTATCAAGTGATGATGTTGATCGTTTATGCTCTGTGGAGAGAATTTGCACTAAGTTGCAGGACCCAGTAGTTAAATGCTATTTTCTTATTCCTCCAGTCCACTTTGCCTCTTTTTAATAAACTTTAATGAGTTGTTCCACGCCAATTCTCCCATTTTGCCTGACTTACATGCACAGGTGAACACTTTAATGAAAACCACGCTAGGCCACTTTGTGCAACCACAATTGTTAGTTGGTATTGACAGTGACTCTCTACTACAATTCGATCATACAAACAAAATTACGGAAGTGACGATAGGGCCCTATTTATAAAAGATCGGTATCGTTATCGTAAAATAACGACCGGGTTTTTACCGATAACGACCGGTATTTAACGATAACGACCGGTATTTAACGATAACGACCGGTATTTAACGATATCGTTAAATCGCAGCATATCGTGTATATGCTGTGTGTGATGTGTATATGCTGTGTGTATGTTGTGTATGTTATGTGCTGTGTATAGGATTTGTATATGCTGTATGTAAAGTGTATATGCTGTGCATGTGATGTGATGTGTATATGCTGGGTATGTGATGTGTATAGTGTATATGATGTGTATATGGTGTGTATATGATGTGAATATGGTGTGTATATGATGTGTATATGATGTGTATATGATGTGTGTATATGCTGTGTACATGGTGTGTATATACATGTATATGACGGGTATATGACGTGTATATGACGTGTATATGGCGTGTATATGGCGTTTATATGGTGTGTATATGGCGTGTATATGGTGTGTATATGATGTGTATATGATGTGTATATGGTGTGTATACTTGGTGTGGATATGGTGTGTATATGATGTGTCTCTGATGTGTATCATGCTGTGTTATGATGTGTTATGCTGTGTCTCTGGTGTGGTATATGATGGTGTGTGTGATTTGTCTATGGTGTGTCTATTGGTGGTAGCATGTGTATCTGGTGTGTTCTGTGTGTATATGTGTGTCTATGGTTGTTAATGGTGTGTATACATGGTGTGTATTGGTGTGTTAATATGATGTGTCTATGGTGTGTACGTACTCGAATGTGTGTCATGCTGTGTGTGTACTCTGGTGTGTCATATGACTGGTGTACTCTCTGTGTCATCTCTTACTGTGTTCTCTGTGTGTCTTGTCTGTCTCTGGTTCTCTGAGTTACTCTGCTTTGTAATGCTGTGTCTCAGTGTCATGTGATGTGTATGTGCTTGGTGGTAGGTGTCTCTACCTGCATGTTGTATATGCTGTGTTTGGTGTGTATATGGTGTGTATATATGTGTGTGGATGATGTGATATGCTGTATGTGATGTGTATAAGTGTACTATGGGGTGTGTATATGCTTTGTATATATGCTGGTGTTTATATGAGGTGTATATGGTTATGTGTGATGTGTATTGCTGTATGTGGTGGTGTATATTGTGTGTGGTGTGTATATGCTGGTGTATATGCTGTGGTTATATATGGTGGGTGGTGTGTATATGGTGTGTATTATGGTGTGTACATGGTGTGTATAGGGTGTGTATCTGGTGTGGGGTGTAATAGGAGTGGCTATTTATTGCCAATGGTTTCTTATACAAGTCCTTCTGAATTGGATGTCCAGTTGGATGACTACAAAAATGTCTTCAAAACTTCAAGTCCAGTTGATCTATCTAAATTCCATAGATACACCATAACCTAGATGGATGAATATTACAGATATACCATGACCTGGATGGATGAATATTACAGATTACCATAACCTAGATGGATGAATATTACAGATAACCGTGACCTGGAGGATGAATATTACAGATATACCGTGACCTGGATGGATGAATATTACAGATATACCGTGACCTGGTGGATAATATTACAGATATACCGTGACCTGGATGAATGAATATACAGATATACGTGACCTGGATGGATAAATATTACAGATATACCGTGACCTGAGTGAATGAATATTACAGATATACCGTGACCTGGATGGAGAATATTACAGATATACCATAACCTATATGGATGAATATTCAGATATACCATGACCTGGATGGATGAATATTACAGATATACCATAACCTAGATGGATGAATATTACAGATATACCGTGACCTGGATGAAGTGAATATTACAGATATACCATGACCTGGATGGATGAATATTACAATATACCGTGACCTGATGGATAAATTACAGATATACCGTGACCTGGATGGATGAATATTACAATATACCTGACCTGGATGGATGAATATTACAGATATACCGTGACCTGGATGGATGAATATTACAGATATACCGTGACCTGGATGATAATATTACAGATATACCGTGACCTGGATGAATGAATATTCAGATATACCTGACCCTGGATATGAATATTACAGATATACCTGCCCTGATGGATGAATATACAGATATACCATGACCTGAGAATGAATATATTACGAATAATAACCGTGACCTGGATGGTGAATATTACAGATATACCGTGACCTGGATGGATGAATATTACAGATATACCGTGACCTGGATGGATGAATATTACAGATATACGCTTGACCTGGATTGATGAATATTACAGATATACCATGACCTGGATGAATAATTACAATATACCGTGACCTGGATGGATGAATATTACAGATATACCATGACCTGGATAATGAATATTACAGATATACCTGACGGTGGATGAATATTACAGATATACCGTGCCTGGATGGATGAATATACAGATACGTACCTGGTGGATGAATATTACAGATTACCGTGACCTGGATGGATGACTATTACAGATATACCGTGACCTGGATGGATGAATATTACAGATATACCGTGACCTGGATGGATGAAATATTACAGATATACCGTGCCCTGGATGATGAATATACAGATATACCGGACCTGGATAATGAATATTCAGATATACCGTGACCTGGATGAATAAATATTACAGATATACCGACCGGATGAATGATCCGATATACACGTGACCGGATGATATTACGATATCCATATGGTAATATAGAACCGACTGTGATATTACAGATATACCGTGACCTGGATGAATGAATATTACAGATATACCGTGACCTGGATGGATGAATATTACAGATATACCGTGACCTGGTAGAAGGTGGGTAGGACACTACATAATGAATGGCAAATTTGGGGGGCCAAGTCTATATTTTCATATAAACAGGCTCTACATTTAAAGGGGAACTGTGGCCTCTATTAAAAATAGTACAATTCTATCTTTGAAATAATGCCAGGATCATGCTTCTATCTGCAATCTATCCAAACAAACAGCAGTATAAAGGGTGGTGCTTCCTGCTTACATAGTTAGATGTGACATCCCCAGCACCATCAAGCCCCTGGCTTGAGCATGCCCACTTTTATTATAAATCTGGGACAGAGCATCATCATTATGTAACTCTGCCCATGTCATTTTGTTAAACTAACCACAAGCCTGAAAAGAAAAGGAAATCCCTACGGTGTCTATAGGCAGAGAAAGCATATATATTGATAGCAGCCTGTAACAAGTTTCAGAAAATAAAGATTGGGGGAGGGGCTTATGACCAGAATTATACACATGCCTGTCACAAGACAAAGAAACAATGCAGATAGAAGTGAGAATTTAGAAGCTTATTACTTTGGACTGACACCAGCTAGAGACATCATCCTGGGCTTGTTTTAAAGGTACAAGATACATAAATAGAATAGAACCGGCCACTTGTATTGAGACCATGGTTCTCCTTTAATGCCGACAACTTCAAGACTGAGAAGCCATCCCCAGCCGAGCCATCCCCAGCAGAGCCAGGGTTACTATTTATGTCATACAACGTGTATTATAGAGATGGGAGCCAGTAAACCCAATGTTCTCATTGGTGGATTTCACCATTACTGGAAATCACTATGGGCACTTTTTATAAGGAGCGGATTTGGTAAACTGTGAACCGATGGTCCTGGAATTGCTTGTTTGCTATTATATTGGTACGAAATAAAACATTGTATCAATTATTATTGTTCCTTTATAAACATGTCCAGTGTATAGGTCGGTATAGGGGCCAGTCTATTAATATAACTTACGCTTTGTAGCAGTGAGCAGCTGAAACCACCCACTGGGGGTGCACCAGAGACCCCCCACAGAAATGGTACCCGGCGTTCAGGGACACCTGGTAAGGAACTGAGTTCTTGGTGCAGGTGAAACCTCCCACAATCTTATCATCATCATCATCAAAGGCGGCTGAAGAGAAAACAGCAAACGTCACCTGATCTGTTAATGTCCAATGTGACTATCCATACAGTACACACAGGAATTGTACCACCGAGCAGGGAGGGGGCAGGGGAGATGGGGGTTGGATGATGGGGGTTTGCTAGTAACATAAATCATAGAGATGATATTACAGACAGCCTTACCATACAATAATATTATACATTATACAATAATATAACAATACATTACAATGCAATGCCATATAATATAATGATATATAATGAAATATTCACAATATAACATAGAGAGGTAGCTATTACAGACAGAATTATCTTACAATATAATAATATGGAATGTAATATTATAATATAATGTAGTGCATCAATATAATATAATATTAGAAATAATAACAGTATATTTACAAGTAATATCATTAATAAATATATATAATAGACTGTGATATTATAATAATATGGAATGTAATATTATAATATAATGTAGTGCATCAATATAATATATATTAGAAATAATAACAGTATATTTCAAGGTATATCATTAAATAAATATATATAATAGATCTTGATATTATAATAATATGGAATGTAATATTATAATATAATGTAGTGCATCAATATAAATAATATTAGAAATAATAACATGTATATTTACAAGGTAATATCATTAAATAAATATATATAATAGACTGTGATATTATAATAATATGGAATGTATATTATAATATAATGTAGTGCATCAATATAATATAATATTAGAAATAATAACAGTATATTTACAAGGTAATATCATTAAATAAATATATATATAGACTGTATATTATAATAATATGGAATGTTAATATTATATATAATGTATTGCAATCACTATTTTTCTATATGTTGTTAAGATTCTGATTTATTTTGCCTGTGTTTTATATTGGTGTTTTTATTTGTAGTGCATCATTTTATATTGTATCGTTTTTGGTTTCATATTTTTATATGACTGTTTATATTATAATATATATGGATGTATATTATAATATAATGTAGTGCAATTCATATAATATAATATTAGAAATAATAACAATATTTACAAGGTAATATCATTAAATATAATATATATATAAGACTGTGATATTATATAAATTGGCATGTAATCTTTATATATGTGTGCTCATGTATATATTTGTATAGTATATTGTAAGGTTATCATTATAATTTTATATGGTGACTGTGTTTATATGGTATTAATAGTATTTGTAGTGCATCAATTTATACTTGTTGTATATCACGGTAATCTCTCTTTATTTGTGTGTTTTTTGTTTTTTGTATGGGTTTTTTTTTGTAATGGTTTGTTTTCTTTTTATGTGTGGTTTATTCTGTTTTTCTGATCACTTGCTTTAGTATCTATGCCTTCGTCTCTTAGGTTTCTTTTCTGACTGTGTTTATCGTTTGGCTGGATTCGTTAAGCCCAATAAAAAAACCTTCTTGTCATCTCCTTTTATACATGGGCGCTCGTTTTTTTTTTTTATTTACTTTTTTTACTCCTCTTTCTTTTTATGCTCTCTTTACTTATTTACTTGTAATTCTCCTTTCTTCCTTTCCTTTTTTTTCCTTCTTTCTTCCCCTATCCCTTTTTCCCTTCCCCCCCTTTATTTCCCCCACTTCCCCCCCCCCCTGCCCCTTTACTATGTATTCTAGTGTCAGACTGATGAAAACCCACTTTATAGGTGTAAACAAATAGACCCACGGCTTCAAGGGCACCAGACGTTGCCAAAGAAAACAGTGTAGACAAGTAGATAGGGAGGTGATTAATGGTGGATAACGGAAATTCCTATCAAACCCTAAGCTGACACTTTCGAATGTCTCCCCATGCTTCATCATACATGATCATAACTGTCTATATCCTAGTCCGAACCCCTATATCATTAATGTCCATACTACTTACCCATTACCCTTTATCCCTCCTTCCATTATATCCTAGGACCGAACCCCTTTAATTCCCATATTATGTCCTAGACTACTTACCCAGTTATCCCTTTATCCTCTCCCCTACCGTTATATCCTAGGTCCGAACCCCTTTATATTCCCATATTAATGTCCATAGACAACTTACCCAGTTATCCCTTTATCCCTCCCTTACCATTATATCCTAGGACCGAACCCCTTTATATTCCCATATTAATGTCCTTAGACTACTTACCCAGTTATCCCTTTATCTCTCCCCTACCGTTATATCCTACGACCGAACCCCATATTAATGTCCATAGACTACTTACCCAGTTATCCCTTTATCTCTCCCCTACCGTTATATCCTAGGACCAACCCCTTTATATCCCATATTAATTACATAACTACTTACCCAGTTATCCCTTATCTCTCCCCTCCCTACCGTATAATCCTAGGACCGAACCCCTTTATATTCCCATATTAATGTCCTAGACAACTTCCCGTACCCTTTATCCCTTTATCCCTCCCTTACCAATATATCCTAGGACCGAACCCCTTTATATTCCCATATAATGTCCTTAGACTACTTACCCAGTTTATCCCTTTATCTCTCCCTACTACGTTATATCCTAGGACCGAACCCCTTTATATTCCATATTAATGTCCATAGACTACTTACCCAGTTATCCCTTTATCCTCCCCTACCGTTATATCCTAGGACCGAACCCCTTTATATTCCCATATTAATGTCCATAGACAACTTACCCAGTTATCCCTTTATCCCTCCCTTACCATTATATCCTAGGACCGAACCCCTTTATATTCCCATATTAATGTCCTTAGACTACTTACCCAGTTATCCCTTTATCTCTCCCCCTACCGTTATATCCTAGGACCAACCCCTTTATATTCATAATTAATGTCCATAACTACTTACCCAGTTATCCCTTTATCCCTCCCTACCGTTATATCCTAGGACCGAACCCCTTTATATTCCATATTAATGTCCATAGACTACTTACCCAGTTATCCCTTTATCCCTCCCCTACCGTTATATCCTAGGACCGAACCCCTTTATATTCATATTAATGTCCATAGACTACTTACCCAGTTATCCCTTTATCTCTCCCCTACCGTTATATCCTAGGACCGAACCCCTTTATATTCCCATATTAATGTCCATAGACTACTTACCCAGTTATCCCTTTATCCCTCCCCTACCGTTATATCCTAGGACCGAACCCCTTTATATCCATATTAATGTCCATAGACACTTACCCATTATCCCTTTATCCCTCCCCTACCGTTATCCTAGGACCAACCCCTTTATATTCCATATTAATGTCCTAGACTACTTACCCAGTTATCCCTTTATCCCTCCCCTACCGTTATATCCTAGACCGAACCCCTTTATATTCCCATATTAATGTCCATAGACTACTTACCCATTATCCCTTTATCCCTCCCCACCGTTATATCCTAGGACCGACCCCTTTTATCCCATATTATGTCGATAGACATTCCCTTTATCCTTATCCCTCCCCTACCGTTATATCCTAGGACCGAACCCTTTTATATTCCCATATTAATGTCCATAGACAACTACCCAGTTATCCCTTTATCCCTCCCCTACCGTATATCCTAGGACCCGAACCCCTTTAATACCCATATTAATGTCCATAGACAACTTACCCAGTTATCCCTTTATCCCTCCCCTACTTTTATATCCTAGGACCGAACCCCTTTATATTCCATATTAATGTCCATAGACAAACTTACCCGTTATCCCTTTATCCCTCCCCTACCGTTATATCCTAGGACCAACCCCTTTTATTCCATATTAATGTCCATAGACTACTTACCCAGTTATCCCTTATCCCTCCCCTTCCGTTATATCCTAGGACCGAACCCCTTTATATTCCATATTAATGTCCATAGACTACTACCCAGTTATCCCTTTATCCCTCCCCTACCGTTATATCCTAGGACCGAACCCCTTTATATTCCATATTATGTCCATAGAATACTTACCCATTATCCCTTTATCTCTCCCCTACCGTTATATCCTAGGACCGAACCCCTTTATATTCCATATTAATGTCCATAGACTACTTACCCAGTTTCCCTTTATCCCTCCCCTCCGTTATATCCTAGGACCGAACCCCTTTATATTCCATATTAATGTCCATAGACTACTTACCCATTATCCCTTTATCTCTCCCTACTCTACCGTTTTCCTAGGACGAACCCCTTTATATTCCATATTAATGCCCATAGACTACTTCCCAGATCTCCCTTTATCCTCCCCTACCGTTATATCCTAGGACCGAACCCCTTATATCTCCATATTAATGTCCATAGACTACTTACCCAGTTATCCCTTTATCCCCCCCTTCCGTTATATCCTAGGACCGAACCCCTTTATATTCCATATTAATGTCCATAGACTCTTACCCAGTTATCCCTTTATCTCTCCCCTACCGTATATCCTAGGACCGAACCCCTTTATATTCCATATTAATGTCCATAGACACTTACCCAGTTATCCCTTTATCCCTCCCTACCTTATATCCTAGGGCGAACCCCTTTATATTCCCATATTAATGTCCAAGCACTTACACCCAGTTATCCCTTTATCACTCCCCTACCGTTTATCCTAGGACCGAACCCCTTTATATTCCATATTAATGTCCATAGACTACTTCCCGTTACCCTTTATCTCTCCCCTACCGTTATATCCTAAGACCGAACCCCTTTATATTCCAATTAATGTCCATAGACTACTTACCAGTTATCCCTTTATCTCTCTCCCCCTACCGTTATATCCTAGGACCGAACCCCTTTATATTCCATATTAATGTCCATAGACTACTTACCCCAGTTATCCCTTTATCCTCCCCTACCGTTATATCCTAGGACGAACCCCTTTATCTCATATTAATGTCCATAGACTACTTACCCAGTTATCCCTTTACCCCTCCTCTACCGTTATCCTAGGACGAACCCCTTTATATCCATATTAATGTCATAGACTACTTTACCCAAATATCCCCCCCTACCGTTATATCCTAGGACCGAACCCCTTTAATTCCATATTAATGTCCATAGACTACTTACCCAGTTATCCCTTTATCTCTCCCCTACCGTTATATCCTAGAGACCGAACCCCTTTATATTCCCATATTAATGTCCATAGACTACTTACCCCAGTTATCCCTTTATCCTCCCTTACCGTTATCCTAGGACCGAACCCCTTTATATTCCATATTAATGTCCTAGACTACTCACCAGTTATCCCTTTATCCCTCCCCTACCGTTATATCCTAGGACCGAACCCCTTTATAGTCCATATTAATGTCCAAAGACTAGTTACCCAGTTATCCCTTTATCCCTCCCCTACCGTTATATCCTAGGACCGAACCCCTTTATATTCCATATAATGTCCATAGACTACTTCCCAGTATCCCTTTATCTCTCCCCTACCGTTATATCCTAGGACCAAACCCCTTTTATTCCATATTAATCCTAGACTACTTACCAGTTATCCCTTTATCC
Organism: Hymenochirus boettgeri; assembly: GCA_019447015.1. Lineage (NCBI taxonomy): Eukaryota > Metazoa > Chordata > Amphibia > Anura > Pipidae > Hymenochirus > Hymenochirus boettgeri. Next base: position 12,565 of record JAACNH010001200.1, read on the forward strand.
CTCCCCTACCGTTATATCCTAGACCGAACCCCTTTATATCCCCATATAATGTCCATAGACTACTTACCCAGTTATCCCTTTATCCCTCCCCACGTTATATCCTATGACCGAACCCCTTTATATTCCATATTAATGTCCATAGACTACTTCCCGTATCCCTTTATCCTCCCCTACCGTTATATCCTATGACCGAACCCCTTTATTTCCATATTAATGTCCATAGACTACTTACCCAGTTATCCCTTATCCCTCCCTACCGTTATATCCTATGACCGAACCCCTTATATTCCATATAATGTCCATAGACACTTACCCAGTTATCCTTTATCCCTCCCCTACCGTTATATCCTAGGACCGAACCCCTTTTATTCCATATTAATGTCCATAGACTACTTACCCAGTTATCCTTTATCCCTCCCCTACCGTTATATCTAGGACCGAACCCCTTTTATTCCATATTATGTCCATAGACTACTTACACCAGTTATCCCTTTACTCTCCCCTACCGTTTATCCTAGGACCGAACCCCTTATATTCCCATATTAATGTCCATAGACTACTTACCCGTTATCCCTTTATCCCTCCCAAGGAGACAAGTAGGATGAGTGATCAGAGAGAGATCACAGAGAGAGATCACAGAGAGAGTCACAGAGAGATCACACACATACTTTTTCTTCTTTGACTAAATCTTCAGTTGTTTTATTGTCCATTTAATATCATTATTATGTATGTTTATACCACGTGGAATGAGTGCTGGGTTAACATATAATAAACAGTCTCCATGGGAGAAATGTATCTGTGACCTTGTGACTGAGTCTATTTCAGTAACATTGGATTCATGTGGGAATAACCAACATTTCATACAGATATTTATAAGGAACACGGAGATTTCCACCCCCAACAGTTCATAAATTCCATTACCACTGAGCGTGTTCTAGCGAACAGACACCCCAAGCCCCCCGGAATATCACGTGGACCTGGCCCAGGGCTTATCTTAACAGTGAATCAGTGAATCTAATGGTCATTGTAATGATACCGTTGTGTAAACATAAACCAGACTGAGCCACAGAACAGACTATTTCTAAACTAACACATGAATATGGAAGAGAACTGTCTTAGCCTGACAGACACACCATGAGATCTGGAGTATAACTCCCAAAGGCTGGACCCATAGTAGAGCAAGCCGGGCGTAATGCAGAACGTACCAGATTCTTCACAAACACATAGTGTTACTAGTAAGTAATTGAGCTTAGATATATATGACGATAATACTCTGATCAATACTAGCTGTCAAGACTGACACTAACACATGACAATACTGCTGATCAATACACAGATCAATACAGTGATCAATAACATGACAATACACATGTCATACTAGCTGATCAATACTACATGATCTATTGGTAATACTACATGATCATACTACATGATCATAACTACATGATCAATACTAGCTGATCAATACTACATGATCAAACTAGCTGATTCAATCTAACTGATCAATCTAGCGACAATACTACATGATCATACTAGCTGATCAATACCATGATCATAAGCTGATCCATACTCATGTCAATACTAGTGATCAATACTACATGATCTATACTTGCTGATCAATACTACATGATCTATACTAGCTGATCAATACTACATGATCTACACTACTATCAATACTACATGATCTACACTAGCGATCAATACTACATGATCTATCTAGTGATACATACACATGATCATATACTAGCTGATCAATACTACAGATCTATACTAGCTGATCAATACTACATGATCAATACTAGCTGATCAATACTACATGATCTATACTAGCTGATCAATACTACATGATCTATACCTAGCTTTCAATACTACATGATCTATACTAGCTTGATCATACTACATGTATCTATACACGATCAATATACATATCTATAACTAGCTTATCATACTACATGATCTATACTAGCTGATCATACTACTTATCTATACTAGCTGATCATAACTCATGATCTAATACTAGCTGATCAATACTACATGATCTATACTAGTTGATCAATACTACCATGATCTATACGATCTGATCAATACTACTGATTCTATACAGCTGATCATACTACATGATCTATACTGTTGATCATACTACATGATCTATCCTAGTTGATCAATACTACATTATCTTACTACTAGTATCAATACTACATGATCTATACTAGCTGATCAATACTACATGATCTATACTAGCTGATCAATACTACATGATCTATACTAGTTGATCAATACTACATGATCTATACTAGCTGATCAATACTACATGATCTATACTAGCTGATCAATACTACATGATCTATACTAGCTGATCAATACTACATGATCTATACTACGATCAATACTACATGATCTATCTAGCTGATCAATACTCATGATCTATACTAGCTGATCAATACTACATGATCTATACTAGTGATCAATACTACATGATTCTATACTAGAGCTGATCATAACTACATGATCTATACAGTTGATCAATACTACATGATCTATACTACTGATGCAATTAAGTATCATACTAGCTGATCATACTACTGATCTATACTAGCTGATCATACTACTGATCTATACTAGTCTGATCTAATACTACATGATCTATACTAGCCTGATTCAATACTACATGATCTATACTAGCTGATCAAATACTCATGATCTACTAGCTGATCAATACTACATGATCTATCATGATCATACTAATGATCATAGATGATAATCAATAACATGATCTATACTAGCTGATCAATACTACTACATGATCAATACTAGCTGATCATACACTACCATGATCTATACTAGCTGATCAATACTACATGATCTAAACTAGCTGATCAATACTACATGATCTATACTAGCTGATCAATACTACATGATCAATACTAGCTGACCAATACTACATGATCAATACTACATGATCAATACTAGCTGATCAATACAACATGATCTATACTAGCTGATCAATACTACATGATCAATACTACATGATCAATACTACATGATCTATACTAGCTGATCAATACTACATGATCTATACTAGCTGATCAATACTACATGATCTATACTAGCTGATCAATACTACATGATCTACACTAGCTGATCAATACTACATGATCTATACTAGCTGATCAATACTACATAACCTACACTAGCGGATACATTCTACATGTTCTACACTAGCTGATCAATACTACATGATCTATACTAGGTGATCAATACTATGTGTCTTATCTAGGTGTCAATACTATATAATCTATACTAGGTGATCAATACTATGGGGCATATGTTATAAAGGTTCGTTTACTTTTCGCGGCCGTTTTCGCGGACATTAACGCATAAATCGCGTTTACCGCGATTTATAAAAGTCCGAAAACGGCCGCGAAAAGTTAACGAAGCATTAACCTTTCCGCGATACTTACTGTTACCGCCCGTTCTATTTATAAAGCGGGCGGTACTGGTTTCGGCTAGTATCGGTGTTTTACTTCGCCACCTTGAAGGTGGCGAAGTCAGCCGATACTAACCTCCGCGGGGGGATGGCAGGCAACCGCGGCGTGTCGGACACCCCCCCCGGAGACCGCCCACCCCGCCCAAACCCCCCGCCGCCGCGCACCCCCCTCCCGGCAAGCCCCCCGCCCCGGCCGCTCCGGGGAGGGAAGGGAGGGAGCTGCGATGGGGGGGGTGGAGGCTCCCTCCAGCGGGGCCCTGAGAAGGGCCTTTTGGGGCTTAGGGGGTCCCACAGCTCGAACCGGACCCCCCCTCACCCCAGCCTTGTAAGGGCCCTTGCGGCACTGACAAGTGCCTTTGGCGGGGGTCCCGCAGCTCGTAACCGGGACCCCCAGTGTGCGGCCTTAAAAAGACCCTTGGGTCGATGTCTTCGGGCTGGCGACACCACCCCACTCAGGTCGCCGATGCCAGGCAGACTCACTGCGGCCGACATGAGCCCGCTGGCACCGCCGCCTCAGCGGAGGAGCCGATGTTGCCACCCCGCTTTCTTTCTTCTTTCTTCAGCCATCTACTGCGATGGCATCTGAGTTCCGCGGCGGAAAGCTCCTCTTTATATAGGTTTGCAAAAATCCATAATCCGTTATGATTGGTCAATTTTAATACTTGCTTTACATTAACCAATCGATGTTCAGAAACTTTCCAGAAACTGATTGGTTATGAAAAAAGAATTAAAAAATTGACCAATCAGAACGATTATATTTCTGCAAACCTGGCGGCCGCATTAGTCTGCCTGGCATCAGCGACCTGAGTGGGGTGTTGGTCTCCCAGCCCGAAATACGTTGCGTCGGATCAAGACGCCGGCAACATCGGCCTCGTTGAGGTCGCCGGCTCCCGCCGGGGTACCCCTGGCGGCCGCAGGGGTACCTCTCGGGGGTCGAGGCCTCGGCGGAGTCTGGGTCGCCGGGACTGGAAGAAAGAAGACGCCGCCCAAGGTTTTTTTTAAGAGCCGCACTGGGGGTCCCGGTTCGAGCTGCGGGAGGTGTGGGCGGGGTGGGCGTATGCCCAGCCCCTTAGGAGAGGCCGTCGGGAAGGGATTTTAAGTACCTACCTACACAGTATAAATACAGTATCGCCGCGAAGGGGCTTAAAATTACCGCAGCACAATCACGGCCACGATACATATCGCGGAATAGAGCGCTCCGCCGTTATAAATACGGCGATAGCGCTATTTTTCGCGGCCCCGCGCTGTGCGGCGGTAATTTTTTGGCGCTATTACGTTTGCTTTATAAATATGTCCCTATGTGTTCTATACTAGGTGATCAATACTATGATCAATAATAGGTGATCAATACTATAGTACTATAATAGGTATCAATACTATATGTTTTATACTAGGTGATAATTACTATATTTACTATATCGGTGATCAATCTATATGTTTATACTAGGTGATCAATACTATATGTACTATATAGGTGATCAATACTATAATGTTTTATACTAGGTGATCAAATTAGGTGATCTATTTTATATGTCTATACTAGTGATCAATACTAATGATCTATACTAGGTGGCCAATACTATTGTTCTATACTAGGTGATCAATACTATATGATCTATACTAGGTGATCAATACTATGTTCTATACTTAGGTGATCAATACTATATGTTTTTATACTAGGTGATCAATACTATGGGGCATATTATAAGAAACGATAATAGCGCAAAAAAATTACCGCCGCAACATCCGGCGGCCGTGAAAATAGCGCTATTGCCGTATTTATAATGGCGAGCGCTATTCCCGCGATACTATCGTAACCGCGATGTGCTGCGGTAATTTTTAAGCCCCTCTCGGCGATACTGTATGTATCCGCCCGCGAAGGGACTTAAAATCCCTTCCCGACGCCGCTCCTAAGGGGGCGGGGCATACGCCCACCCCGCCCACACCCCCCGCGGCGGCGACGGCGACCACCCGCCGCCGCTTCCCAGCAGCCCCTCGCGGCAATCGCTCGCGGCAATCTCGGAACAGGAGGCTAGAGGGGCTGCCGGGAAGGGGCCGCAGCAGGTGGTCGCGACCACCCGCCGCGCACCCCCTCCCCGGCAACAGATTAGATACATTATAACTATATTAATAAGGGGAATGGAGGATATTGACTATGTAGACAGATTAGATACATTATAACTATATTTAATAAGGGGAATGAGGATATTGTTGACTATTTAGACATATTAAGATATACATTATAACTATCATTTATAAGGGGAATGGAGGATTTGACTATGTATACAGATTAGATACATTAATCACTATTTAATAAGGGGAATGGAGATATGGACTTTGTAGACGACAGATTAGATACATTATAATCTATAATTTTGTGGGGTGTTGATGGATATTGACTATGTAGACAGATTAGATACATTATAACTATATAATAGGGGAATGGGGATAATTGACTGAGTAGACGAGATTAGATACATTAAACTATATTAATAAGGGGAATGGAGGATATTGAACTATGTAACAGATTAGATACATTATAACTATATTTATAAGGGGAATGGAGGATATTGACTATGTAGACAGATTAGATACATTATAACTATATTAATAAGGGAATGGAGGATATTCACTATGTCGACAGATTAGATACATTAGTACTATATTTATAAAGGGGAATGGAGGATATTGACTATGTAGCAGATTAGATACATTTATAACATATTAATAAGGGGAATGGGGATATTGACTATGTAGACTGAGTTAGATACATTTAACTATATTAATAAGGGGGATGGAGGATATTTGACTATGTAGACAGATTAGATACATTTAACTATATTTATAAGGGAATGGAGGTATTGACTATGTAGACGATTAGATACATATAACTATATTAATAAGGGGAATGGAGATATTGACTATGTAGACAGATTAGATACATTATAACTATTTAATAAGGGGAATGGGGGATATTGAATATTTAGACAGATTAGATACATTATAACTATATTTATAAGGGGGAATGGAGGAATTGACTATGTAGACAGATTAGATACATTATAACTATATTAGATATGGGGAATGAGCTGATATTGACTGTGTAGACAGATTAGATACATTATAACATAATATCATAAGGGGATGGAGGATATTGACTGGTAGACGATTAGATACATATAACTATAATTAATAAGGGGAATGGAGGATATTGACTGTGTAGACAGATTAGATACATTATAACTATATTAATAAGGGGAATGGAGGATATTGACTGTGTAGACAGATTAGATACATTGTTACTATATTAATAAGGGGAATGGAGGATATTGACTGTGTTGACAGATTAGATACATTGTAACTATATTAATAAGGGGAATGGAGGATATTGACTGTGTAGACAGATTAGATACATTGTAACTATATTAATAAGGAATGGAGGATATGACTGTGTAGACAGATTAGATACATTATAACTTATTAATAAGGGAATGGAGGATATTACTATGTTAGTCAGATTAGATACATTATAACTATATTAGTATAGGGGAATGGAGGATATTGACTATTTGACAGATTAGATACATTATACTATATTAATAAGGGGAAATGGAGGAGATTGACTAGTAGACAGATTAGGATACATTATATATATTAATAAGGGGAATGGCGGATATTGACTATGTAGACAGATTAGATACATTATAACTATAGTATAAGGGGAAGGAGGATACGACTATGTAACTATTAGATACTTATAACTCTATTAATAGGGAAATGGAGGATATTGACTATGTAGACATATAGATACATTAATACTATATTTATAAGGTAATGGAGGTTTGACTATGTGACGATTAGATACATTATAACTATATTAATAAGGGGAATGGGGTATATGACTATGTAGACAGATTAGATACTTATAAACTATATTATAAGGGGAATGGGGGATATTGACTATGTAACAGATTAGATAACATTATAACTATATTATAAGGGGATAGGAGGATATTGACTATGTAGACAGATTAGATACATTATATTAACTATATTAATAAGGGGAAAGGAGGATATTGACATGTGGTAGACAGATTAGATACATTATAACTATATTAATAAGGGAATGGAGATATTTACTGTGTAGACAGCTTAGATACATTAAACTATATTAATAAGGGGATGGAGGATTTGACTGTGTAGACAGATTAGATACATTTATAATATATTAATAGGGGAATGGAGGATATTGACTGTGTAGACAGATTAGATCCTCATTATAAACTATATTAATAAGGGGTAATGGAGGATATTACTTGTAGACAATTGATACATTTAAACTATATTAATAAGGGAATGGGGATATTGACTATTGTAGACAGATTAGATACCTTATAACTATATTAATAATGGGAATGGAGGATATGACTGATGTAGACAGATTAGATACATTATAACTATATTAATAAGGGGAATGGAGGATATGGACTATGTAGCAGATTAGATACATTATAACTATATTTAAGGGAATGGAGGATTTGACTGTAGACAGATTAATACACTATACTATCTTATAAGGGAATGGAGGATATTGACTGTGTAGACAATAGATCCATTTAACTATATTACTAAGGGAATGGAGGATATTGACTGTGTAGACAGATTAGATTACTATAACATATTATATAGGGGAATGGAGGATATTGACTTGTGTAGAAGAATAGATACATTATATAACTATATTAATAAGGGGAATGGAGGATATTGACTGTGTAGACAGATTAGATACATTTAACTATATTAATAGGGGGATGATGAGGATTTGTACTATGTAGATCAGTTAGATACATTATAACTATTAATAACTGGGAATGGGGTATATTGACTATGTATGACAGATTAGAAATACATTATAGCTATTCTTATAAGGGGTATATGGTAGGATTTGACTATGTAAGACAGATTATATACCATTATAACTATATTCAATAAGGGAATGGGAGGATATTGACTATGTAGACAGATAGATACATTATAACTATATGTAATAAGGGGAATGGCGGATATTGACTTGTAGACAGATTAGATACATTATAACTATATTATAAGGGGATGGAGGAATTACTTTAGACGATGATACATAATAACTATAATAGAGGGGAATGGAGGATATGACTTGTAGACAGATTAGTACATTAAACTTATTAATAAGGGGAATGGGGGATATTGACTATGTGCAGATTGAATACATTATAACTATATTAATAAGGGGAATGGAGGATATGACTATAGACATATTAGATATTATAACTATTTAATAGGGGAATGGAGGAATTGCCTATGTAGACAGATTAGATACCATTATAACTATATTAATAAGGGGAATGGAGGAATTGACTATGTGACAGATTAGATACATTATAACTATTATAAAGGGGAATGGAGGATATTGACTATGTAGACAGATTAGATCCATTATAATATATTAATAAGGGAATGGAGGATATTGACTATGTAACAGATTAGATACATATAACTATATTAATAAGGGAATGGAGGATAGACTATGTGACAGATTAGACATTATAACTATATTAATAAGTGGGAATGGAGGAGATATGACTATGTAGACAGATTAATACATTATAACTATATTATAAGGGAATGAGGATATTGACTATGTAAACAGCTTAGTTAATACATTATAACTATATTTCATAAGGGAATGGAGGATATGACTTGTAGACAGATTAGATCACATTAATAAATATAATAAGGGGTAATGGATTGCTATGAGACATTAGATACATTAAACTATATTAATAAGGGGATGGGAGATTTGACTATGTAGACAGATTAGATACATATAACTATATTAATAAGGGAATGGAGGATATTGACTATGTAGACAGATTAGATACATTATAACTATATTAATAGGGGAAGGAGGATATGACTATGTAGAACGATTAGATACATTATAACTATATTAATAGGGGAATGGAGGATTGCTATGTGGACACGATTAGATACATTATAACTATAATAAGGGGAATGGAGGATATTGACTATGTAGAACAGATTAGATACATTATCCTATATTATAAGGGGATGGAGGATACGACTATTTAGACTGATTATATACATTAAACTATATTAATAAGGGGAATGGAGGATATTGACTATGTAGACAGATTGAGTACATTATAACTATATATAAGGGGAATGGAGGATAGACTTGACGTGTAGACAGATTAATACATTAATAAACTAATATTAATAAGGGGAATGGGATATGACTATGTAGAACAAGATTAGATACATAAACTATATTAATAGGGGAATGGAGGATATTGACTATTAAGACAGATTAGATACATTATACTATATCAATAAGGGGAATGGAGGGATTGACCGTGTAGACAGATTAGATACTTATAACTCGTATTAATAAGGGAATGGAGGATAATGACTATTTAGACAGATTAGATACATTATAAATATATTAATAAGGGGAATGGAGGATAGACTATGTAGGACAGATTAGATACATTATAACTATATTAATAAGGGGAATGGAGGATAATGACTAGTAGACAGATTAGATCATTATAATATTTAATAGGGGAATGGAGGATATTGACTATGTAACAGATTAGATACATTATACTATATAATCAGGGGAATGGAGGAATTGACGTGTAGACAGATTAGATACATTATAACTATGTAATAGGGGAATGGAGGATAATGACTATGTAGACAATTAATACATTATAACTATATTAATAAGGGGAATGGAGGATATTGACTATGTAGACAGATTAGATACATTATATATATTAATAAGGGAATGGAGGGTAATTGACTATGTAGACAGATTAGATACATTATAACTATATTAAAAGGAATGGAGGGTATTGACTATGTAGACAGATTAGATACATTATAACTATATTAATAGGAATGGAGGATATTGACTATGTAGACGATTAGATACATTATAACTATATTATATGGGAATGGGGGTATTGACTATGTAGACGATTAGATACATTATAACTATATAATAAGGGAATGGGGGATATTTGACTATGTAGACGATAGATACATTATAATATATTAATAAGGGAATGGAGGGTATTGACTATGTAGAACGATTAGAATACATTATAACTATATTAATAAGGGGAATGGAGATATTGACTATGTAAGACAGATTAGATACATTATAACTAATTAATAAGGGGAATGGAGATATTGACTATGTAGACAGATTAGATACATTAAACTATATTAATAAGGGGAATGGAGGATATTGACCTGTAGACAGATTAGATACATTTAACTATATTATAAGGGGAATGGAGGTATTGACTATGTGAACAGATTATGATACATTATAACTATATTAATAAGGGGAATGGAGGAATTGACGTGGTAGACAGATTAGATACATTATAACTATATTAATAAGTGGAAGGGAGGATATTGACTATGTAACAGATTAGATCATTATAACTATATTAATAAGGGGAATTGAGGAATGGACTATGTAGACAGATTAGATACATTTATACTATATTATAAGGGAAGGAGGGATATTGACTATGTAGACAGATTAGATACATTATAACTATATTTATAAGGGGAATGGAGGAGGGATACGACTATGTAGACGATTAGATACATTATAACTAGTATTAATAAAGGGAATGGAGGATTTGACTTGTAGACAGATTATAGATTACTACAATTATATAGGGGAATGGGGATATTGAACTTGTAGACAGATTAAACATTATAAACTATATTAATAGGGGAATGGAGAATTGACTATGTGACAGACTTAATACATTATAACTATTTAATTAAGGTAATGGGGGATATTGACTATGTAGACAGATTAGATACATTATAACTTATTTAATTAAGGGGATGGAGGATATTGACTATGTGTAACAGATTAGATACATTAACTATATTAAAAGGGGAATGAGGATATTGACTGTGTAGACAATTAGAATACATTATAACTATATTAATAAGGGTGAATTGGAGGATATTGACTGTTGTAGACAGATTAGATACATTATAACTATATTTAAGGGGAATGGAGGATATGACTATGTGACAGATTAGATCATTATACTATATTAATAAGGGGAATGGAGGATATTGACTGTGTAACATATTAGATACATTATAACTATATTAATAAGGGAGAATGGAGGATTGACTGTGTGACAATAGATACATTATAACTATATTATAAGGGAATGGAGGATTTGACTTGTAGACAGATTAGATCATTATAACTATATTAATAAGGGGAATGGAGGTAATTGACTTGTAGACAGATTAGATACATATAACTATTAATAAGGGAATGGAGGATATGACTATGTAGCAGATTAGATACATTATAACTATGTTAATAAGGGGAATGGAGGATTGACTATGGTAGACAGATTAATATTAACTATAATAAGGGGAATGGAGGAATTGACTATGTGACAGATTAGATACATTATAACTATATTAATAAGGGGAATGGAGATATTGACTATGTAGACAGATTAATTACATTATACTATATTAATAGGGGATGGAGATATGACTATGTAGACAGATTAGATACATTATACTTATTAATAAGGGAATGGAGGAGATAGGACTATGTAGACAGATTAGATAATTATAACTATATTATAAGGGGAATGGAGGATATGTGACATGTAGACAGATTAATACATTATAACTATATTAATAAGGGGAATGGAGGATATTGACTTGTTAGCAGATTAGATCCTTATAACTATATTAATAAGGGGAATGGAGGATATTGACTATGTAGACAGATTAGATACATTATAAACTATATTAATGGGAATGGAGGTATTGACTATGTAGAAGATTAGATACATTATAACTATATTAATAAGGGGAATGGAGGATATTGACTTGTAACAGATTAATACATTTACCTATATATAAGGGGAATGAGGAGTTTGACTAGTAGACGATTAGATATCATTATAACTATAATAAGGGGAATGGGGGATATTGACTATGTAGACAGATTAGATACATTATAACTATTTAATAAGGGGAATGGAGGATATGGACTATTTAGACAATTAGATACTTATAACTATATTAATAAGGGGAATGGAGGATATTGACATGTAGACAATTAGATACATTATACTATATTAATAAGGGGAATGGAGGATTTGACTATGTAACGATTAGATACATTATAACTATTAATAAGGGGAATGGAGGATATTGACTATGTAGACAGATTAGATACATATAACTATATTAATAAGGGGAATGGAGGATATTGACTATGTAGACAGATTAGATACATTATAACTATATTAATAGGGGAATGGAGGATTGACTATGTAAACAGATTAGATACATTATAACTATATTATAAGGGGATGGAGGATATTGACTTGTAGACGATTAGATACCATTATAACTAATTAATAAGGGAATGGAGGAAACGACTAGTAGACGATTAGATACATTATAACTATATTATAAGGGGAATGGAGGATATGGACTATGTTAGACAGATTAGATACATTATACTATATTATAAGGGGATGGAGATATTGACTATGTAGAGACAGATTGGATACATTAAACTATATTAATAAGGGGAATGGAGGATATGACATGTAGAACAGATGATAATATAAACTATATATAAGGGGAAGGGGATATTGACTATGTAGAATATTGATACTATACTATATTATAAGGGGAATGGAGGATAATTGACTATGTAGACAGATTAGATACATTATACTATATTATAAGGGGAATGGAGGATATTGACTTGTAGACAGATTAGATACATTATAACTATATTAATAAGGGGAATGGAGGATAATTGACTTGTAGACAGATTAGATACATTTTAAACTATATTAATAAGGGGAATGGAGATATGACTATGTGACAGATTATAACATTATAACTATATTAATAAGGGAATGGAGGATATTGACGTGTAGACAGATTGATACTTATAACTATATTAATAAGGGAATGGAGGATATTGACTTGTAGACAGTTAGAGTACATTACTATATATATAGGGGAATGGAGGATATTGACTGTGTAGACAGATTAGATACATTATAACTATATTATAAGGGGAATGGAGGATATTGACTGTGTAGACAGATTAGTACATTATAACTTATTAATAAGGGAATGGGGATTGACTATGTAGCAGATTAGATACATTATAACTATATTAATAAGGGGAATGGAGGATATTGACTGATGTAGACAGATAGATACATTATAACTATATTAATAAGGGGAATGAGGATATGACTTGTGACAGATTAGATACTTTACTAAATTAAGGGGAATGGAGGATATGACTTTAGAACGATTATACATTATAACTCTATTAATAAGGGAATGGAGGATATTGACTATGTAGACAGATTAGATACATTATAACTATATTAATAAGGGGAATGGAGGGGATATTGACTATGTAGACAGATTAGATAATTATAACTATATTAATAGGGGAATGGGGAATGGAGGATATTTGACTATGTAGACAGATTAGATACATTATAACTAATTAATAAGGGGAATGGGGATATTGACTATGTAGACAGATTAGATAATATAACTATATTAATAAGGGGAATGGCGGATATTGACTATGTAGAACGATTAGATAATTATAACTATATAATAATGGGAATGGAGGATATTGACATGTAGACAATTAATACTTATAACCTAATTATAAAGGGGAGGAGGATATTGACTATGTAGACAGATAATACATTATAACTATATTAATAAGGGGGGATGGAGGATATTGACTATGTAGACAGATTAGATACATTATAACTATATTAATAAGGGAATGGAGTGATATGACTTGTAGACAGATTAGATACATTATAACTATATTAATAGGGGAATGGAGGATATGACTATGTAGACAGATTAAGATCATTATAACTATATTAATAAGGGGAATGGAGGATATTGACTTGTAGACAGATTAGATACATTTAACTATATTATAAGGGGATGGAGGATATGACTGTGTAGACAGATTAGATACATTATAACTATATTAATGGAATGGAGGATATTGACTGTGTAGACAGATTAGATACATTATAACTAATTAATAAGGGGAATGGAGGATATGACTATGTAGACAGATTAGATACATTATAACTATATTAATAAGGGGAATGGAGGATATGACTATGAGACAGATTAGATACATTATAACTATTTAATAAGGGGAATGGAGGAGATGACTATGTAGACAGATTAGATACATTATAACTATATTATAAGGGAATGGAGGATTGATATAAGACAGTTAATACATTATACTATATTATAAGGGAATGGAGGATAACTATGTAGACGATTAGATCCATTATAACTATATAATAAGGGGAATGGAGGATTACTATTGTAGAAGATTAGATACTTATAACTATTATAAGGGGAATGGGGAGGATATTGACATGTAGACAGATTAGATTACATTATAACTATATTAATAAGGGGAATGGAGGATATTGACTAGTAGACAGATTAGATACATATAAACTATATTATAGGGGAATGGGGAGATATTGACTATGTAGACAGATTAGATACATTATACTATATTTATAAGGGGAATGGAGGATATTGACTATGTAGACAGATTAGATACATTATAAACTATATTAATAAGGGGAATGGAGGATATGACTGTGTAGACAGATTAGATACATTATAACTATATTATAAGGGGAATGGAGGATATGACTGTGTAGACAGATTAGATCATTATAACATATATAATAGGGGAATGGAGGATATTGACTATGTAGACAGATTAGATACATTATAACATATATTAATAAGGGGAATGGAGGATATTGACTTGTAACAGATTAGATACATTATAACTATATTAATAAGGGGAATGGAGATATTGACTGGTAGACAGATTAGATAATTGTAACTATATTAATAAGGGGAATGAGGATATTGACTGTGTAGACAGATTAGATACTTATACTATTTAATAAGGGGAATGGAGGATATTGACTGTAGACAGATTAGATACATTATAACTATATTAATAAGGGGAATGGAGGATATTGACTATGTAGAGCAGATTAGATACATTATACTATATTAATGGGGAATGGAGGAATTGACTATGTAGACAGATTAGATCTTATAACTATATTAATAAGGGGAATGGAGGATATTGACTGTGTAGACAGATTGATACATTATAACTATATTAATAAGGGGAAATGGAGATATGACTATGTAGACGATTAGATACATTATAACTATATAATAAGGGGAATGGAGGATATGACTATAGACAGATTAGACTAATATAACTATATTAATAAGGGGAATGGAGGTTGACTATGTAACAGATTAGATACATTATCTATATAATAAGGGGATGAGGATATTGACTAGTAGACAGATTAGATACTTACTAAACTATATTAATAGGGGAATGGAGGGTATTGACTATGTAGACAGATTAGATACATATAACTAACATAATAAGGGAATGGGGGATATTGACTATGTAGACAGATTAGATACATTATAACTATATTAATAAGGGGAATGGAGGTATTGACTATGTAGACAGATTAGATACTTATAACTATATTAATAAGGGAATGGAGGATATTGACTTGTGACAGATTAGATACATTATAACTATATTAATAAGGGAATGGAGGATTTGACTTTAGACAGATAGATACATTATAACTATTTAATAAGGGGAATGGAGGGATATTGACCATGTAGACAGATTAGATACATTATAACTTATTAATAAGGGGAATGGGGAGATATTGACTATGTAGACAGATTAGATACATTATAACATATTAATAAGGGGAATGGAGGATATTGACTGTGTAGACAGATTATACACTTATACTAATATAAGGGGAATGGAGGATATGACTGTGTAGACAGATTAGATACATTATAACTATATTAATAAGGGGAAATGGAGGATATTGACTGTGTAGACAGATTAGATACATTATACTATATAATAAGGGGAATGGAGGATATTGACTGTGTAGACAGATTAGATACACTTACTATATTAATAGGGGAATGGAGGATATTGCTGTGTAGACAGATTAGATACATTATAAACTATATTAATAAGGGGAATGAGGATATTGACTGTGTAGAAGAGATTGATACATTATAACTATATTATAGGGGAATGGAGGATTATTAACTGAATGTGGACAGATTAGATACATTAAAATATATTTAGGGGAATGGAGGATATGACTATGTAGACAGATTAGATACTTATACTATATTAATAAGGGGAATGGAGGAATTACTATGTAGACAGATTAGATACATTATAACTATATTAATATGGGGAATGGGGGATATTGACTATGTAGACAGATTAGATACATTATAACTATATTATAGAGGGAATGGAGGATAGACTATGTAGACGATTAGATACATTATAACTATATTATAGAAGGGAATGGAGGATATTGACTATGTAGACAGATTAGAACATTATAACTATATTATAAGGGGAATGGAGGATATTGACTTGGTAGACAGATTAGATACATTAAACTATATTAATAAGGGGAATGGAGCTATGACTATGTGAGACAGATTAGATACATTATAACTATTAATAGGGGAATGGGGGATATGACTATGTAGACAGATTAGATACATTATAACTATATTATAAGGGGAAGGAGGATTTGACTATGTAGACAGATTAGATACATTATAACTAATTAATAAGGGGAATGGAGGATATTGACTAGTGTAGACAGATTAGATACATTATAACTATATATAAGGGGAATGGAGGATATGACTGTGTAGACAGATTAGTACATTAAACTATATTAATAAGGGGAATGGAGGATATTGACTATGTGACAGATAGATACATTATAAAACTATATTAATAAGGGGAATGGAGGATATTAGTGTAGACAGTATTTACATTATAACTATATTAATAAGGGGAATGGAGATATTGACTAGTGTAGACAGATTAGATACATTATAACTATATTAATAAGGGGAATGGAGGATATGACTGTGTAGACAGATTAGAGATACAATTAATAACTATTTATAAGGGGAATGGAGGATATTGACTAGTGTAGACAGATTAGATAACATTATAACTTATTAATAAGGGGAATGGAGGATATGACTATGTAGGAGATTAGATACATTATAACTATATTAATAAGGGGAATGGGGATATGACTATGGTAGACAGATAGTACATATAACTATATTAATAAGGGGAATGAGGATGAATTGACTTGTAGAACAGATAGATACATTATACTATATAATAAGGGGAATGGAGGATATGATATGTAGACAGATAGATACATTATAACTATATTAATAAGGGGAATGGAGGATATTGACTATGTGACAGATTAGATACATTATAACTATATTATAAGGGGAATGGAGGATATTGACTATGTAGACAGATTGATGCTAGCTTATAACTACTATTAATACAGGGGAATGGAGGGTATTGACTATGTAGACAGTTAGATACATTATAACTATATTAATAAAAACGGGGAATGGGGGATATTGACTATGTAGACAGATAGATAGATTATAACTATATTAATAAGGGTAATGGAGGAATTGGAGGCTATGTGACAGATTTAGATACATTATAACTATATAATAAGGGGAATGGGATATTGACTATGTAGACAGATTAGATACATTATCTATATTAATAGGGGAATGGGGGGATATTGACTATGTAGACAGATTAGATACATTAAACTATATAATAAGGGGAATGGAGGATATTGACTAGTGTAGACAGATTAGATACATTATACTAATTAATAAGGGGAATGGAGATATTGACTATGTAGACAGATTAGATACATATACTATATCTATAAGGGGAATGGAGGATATTGACTGTGTAGACAGATTAGTATACATTATAACATTATATTAATAGGGGATGGAGGATATGACTATGTAGACAGATTAGATACATTAAACTATATAATAAGGGAATGGGAGGATATTGACTAGTAGACAATTAGATACATTATAACTATATTATAAGGGGAATGGAGGAATATTGACTTGTAGACAGATTAGATACATTATACTTATTAATCAGGGGAATGGAAGGATATTGACACTATTGTAGCCAGATTAGATCATTATAACTATATTAATAAGGGGAATGGAGGTATATGAACTATGTAGACAGATTAGATACATTATAACTAATTAATAGGGGAATGGACGGAGATTGACTATGTAGACAGATTAGATACATTATAACTGATACTTAATAAGGGGAATGGAGGATATTGACTATGTAGACAGATTAGATACATTATAACTATATTATAAGGGGAATGGAGGATACGACTATGTAACTGATTAGATACATTATAACTATATAATAAGGGAATGGAGGATATTGACTATGTAGACAGATTAGATACATTATACTATATTTATAAGGGGAATGGAGGATATTGACTATGTAGAACAGATTAGATACATTATAACTATATTAATAAGGGGAATGGAGGAATTGACTATGTAGACGATTAGATCTTATAATCTCATTTAATATGGAATGGGGGATATTGGACTATGTGACAGATTAGATACATTATAACTATATTTATAAGGGGAATGGAGATATTGACTATGTAGACAGATTGATACATTATAACTATATTAATAAGGGGAATGGAGGATATTGACTTGTAGACAGATGATAATATAACATTAATAAGGGAATGGAGGATATTGACTGTGTAGATACATTATGATACATTATAATATATAATCAGGGGAATGGAGGATATGACATGTGACAGATTAGAATACATTATAACTATATTAATAAGGGGAATGGAGGATATTGACTGTGTAACAGATTAGATACATTATAACTATATTAATAAGGGGAATGGGATATGACTGTGTAACAGATTGATACATTGTAACTTAATTATAAGGGGATGGAGGATATTGGACTGTGTAGACAGATTAGATCATTATAATATTATAATGGGGAATGGAGGTATTGACTGTTGTAGACAGATTAGATACATTATAACTGTATTAATAAGGGAATGAGGATATGACTATTAGGCAGATTAGATACTTATAACTTATATAAAGGGGAATGAGGATATGACTATGTGACAGATTAGAACATTAAAACTATATATAAGGGGATGGAGGATCATTATATGTACAGATAGCACATTATAACTATATTTAATAGGGGATGGAGGTATTGCTATGTAGACAGATTAGATTACTCTATAACTATAGTAATTAATGGGGAATGAGGATATTGACTATGTAGACAGATTAGATACATTATAACTATATTAATAAGGGGAATGGAGGATATTGACTATGTAGACAGATTAGATACATTATACTATATAATAAGGGGAATGGAGGATATTGCCTATGTAGACGATTAGATAGATATAACTATATTAATAAGGGGAATGGAGGATATGACTATGTAGAGCGATTAGATACATTATAACTATATTAATAAGGGGAATGAGGATATTGACTGTGTAGACAGATTAGATACATTAGTCTATATTATAAGGGGAATGGAGGATATGGACTATAGACAGATTAGATACTTATAACTGTATTAAGAAGGGGAAGGAGGATATTGACTCTGTAGACAGATTAGATACATTATACTATTTATAAGGGGATATGAGGATATGGACTATGTAGACAGATTAGATACATTATACTATATTAAAGGGGAATGGAGGAGATTGACTATGTAGACAGATTAGATACATTATACTATAATTACAGGGGAATGGAGGATATGATATGTAGACAGATTAGATACATTATAACATATTAATAAGGGAATGGAGGATATTGACTATGTAGACAGATTAGATAACTTATAACATATTTATAAGGGGATGGAGGAATTGACAGTGTAGACAGATTAGATACATTAAACTATATTAATAAGGGGAATGGAGAGGAGATTGACTGTGTAGACAGATTAGATACATATAACTATATAATAAGGGGAATGGAGGATATTGACTATGTAGACAGATTAGATACATTATAACTATATAATAAGGGGAATGGGATCTTGACTGGTAGACAGATCGAGATACATTATAACTATATTATATAAGGGGAATGGAGGGATATGACTACTGTAGACAGATTAGACATCTCATATAACTATATTAATAAGGGGAATGGGGGATTGACTATGTAGACAGATTAGATACTTATAACTATATTACTAAGGGGAATGGAGGATATTGACTTGTAGACAGATTAGGATACATTATAACTATATTAATAAGGGGAATGGAGGATATTGACTGTAGACAGATTAGATACATTATAACTATATTAACTAAGGGTAATGGAGGATATTGACTATGTAGACAGATTAGATACATTATAACTATTATAAGGGGAATGGAGGAGATTGACTATGTAGACAGATTAGATACATTATAACTATATAATAAGGGGAATGGAGATATTGACTATGTAGACAGATTAGATAATTATAACTATATTAAATAAGGGGATGGAGGATATGACTATGTCAGACAGATTAGATACATTATACTATATTAATAAGGGGAATGGAGGATATTGACTATGTAGACAGATTAGATACATTATAACTATATTATAAGGGGAATGGAGGGATTTGACTGTGTAGACATATAGATACATTAAAACTATATTATAAGGGGGAATGGAGGATATTGACTGTGTAGACAGATTAGATACATTATAACTATATTAATAAGGGGAATGAGGATATTGACTATGTGACAGATAGATACATTATAAACTATATTAATAAGGGAATGGAGGAATTGTACTGTGTAGACAGATTAGATACATTATAACTATATTAAAGGGGATGGAGGATAGTGACTGTGTAGACGATGTATCCATTTAACTATATTAAATAGGGGAATGGAGGATATTGACTGGTGACGATTAGATACATTATAAACTATATTAATAAGGGGAAATGGAGGATATGACTTGTAGACAGATAGATACATATAACTAGTATTAAACGGGGAATGGAGGATATGACTATGTAGCAGATTAGATACATTATAACTATATTAAAGGGGAATGGAGGATATGACTATGTAGACAGATTAGATAAATATAACTATATAATAAGGGGAATGGAGAATGACTGTAGACAGATAGATACATTATAACTATAATAATAAGGTGAATGGAGTATATGACTATGTAGACAGATAAGATACATTATAACTATAATTAATAAGGGGAATGGAGGATATTGAACTATGTAGACAGATTAGATACATTATAACTATATTAATAAGGGAATGGAGGATATTGACTATGTAGACAGATTAGATACATTATAACTATATTAATAAGGGGAATGGAGGATATTGACTATGTAGACAGATTAGATACATTATAACTATATTAATAAGGGGAATGGGGGATATGACTATGTAGACAGATTAGATACATTATACTATATTAAAAGGGAATGGAGGATATTGACTATGTAGACAGATTAGATACATTATAACTATATTATAAGGGGAATGGAGGATATTGACATGTAGACAGATAGATACATAATAACTATATTAATAAGGGGAATGGGGATATTGACTATGTAGACAGATTAGGATACATTGAACTATATTAAAGGGGGAATGGGGATATTGACTAGTGTAGACAGATTAGATAATTATAACTATATTAATAAGGGGAATGGAGGATATTGACTGTGTAGACAGATTAGATACTTATAATATATTAATAGGGGAATGGAGGAATTGAGTGCGACGATTAGATAATTATAACTATATTAATAAGGGGAATGGAGTAGGATATTGACTGTGTAGACAGATTAGATACATTGTAAACTATATTAATAGGGGACTGGAGGATTTCTACTGTGTAGACAGATTAGATACATGTATAACTATATATAAGGGGAATGGAGGATATTGACTGTTTAGACAGATTGATACATGTAAACTTATTAATAAGGGGAATGGAGGATATTGACTGTGTTAGCAGATTAGATACATTATAAACTATATTAATAAGGGAATGGAGGAATGACTGTGTAGACAGATTAGATACATTATAACTATATTAATAAGGGGAATGGAGGATGATGACTATGTAGACAATTAGATAACATTATAACTATATTAATAAGGGGAATGGAGGGATATTACTATGTAGACAGATTAGATACATTATAACTATATTATACGGGAATGGAGGATTGAGACTATGTTAGACTCGATAGATACTTATAACTATATTATAAGGGGAATGGAGGATATTGACTATGTAGACAGATAGATATACATTAAACTATATTTATAAGGGGAATGGAGATATGACTATGTAGACAATTAGATACATTATACTATATAATAGGGGAATGGAGGATATGACTATTAGACAGATTAGATACATTATAACTATATTATATAAGGGAATGGGGGATATTGACTATGTAGACAGATAGATCATTATAACTATATTATAAGGGGAATTGATAGGATATGGACTATGTAGACAGATTAGATACATTATAACTATATTAATAGGGGAATGGAGGATATGACTTTGTAGACAGATAGATACATTATAATATATTAATAAGGGGAATGGAGGATATTGACTATGTAGACAGATTAGATACATTATAACTCATTATAAGGCGAATGGAGGTATTGACTATGTTGACAGATTAGATACATTATAATATATTAATAGGGGAATGGAGGATATTGACTGTGTAGACAGATTGAGATACATTATACTATATAATAAGGGGAATGGAGGAATATTGACTGTGTAGACAGATTAGTACATTATAACTATATTAATAGGGGAATGGAGGATATTGGACTGTTAGACAGATTAGATACATTATAACTATATTAATAAGGGGAATGGAGATATTGACTGTGGTAGACAGATTAGATACCAGTAATAATTTAATAAGGGAATGGAGGATATGACTATGTAGACAGATTAGATACATTATAACTCTAATTATAGGGGATGGAGGATATTGACATGTGCGATAGTACTTATAACTATAATAAGGGAATGGAGGTATTGCTATGTAGACAGATAGATACATTCTAACTATATTATACGGGAATGGGAGGATATGACTATGAGACAGATTAGATACATTATAACTATATAATAAGGGGATGGAGGATATTGACTATGTAGACAGATAGATACATTATAACTATATTAATAAGGGGAATGGAGGATATTGACTTTGTAGACAGATTAGATACATTATAACTATTTAATAAGGGGAATGGAGGATATGACTATGTAGACAGATTAGATCATTAAACTATATTAATAAGGGGGAATGGAGGTATTGACTATGTGACGATTAATACATTAACTATATAATAAGGGAATGGAGGATATTGACTTAGTAGACAGATTAGATACATTTAAACTATATTAATAAGGGGAATGGAGGTATGACTATGTAGACAGATTAGATACATTATAACTATTTATAAGGGGAATGGAGGATATGACTATGTAGACGATTAGATACATTATAACTATATTAATAAGGGGAATGGAGATATTGACTATGTAGACAGATTAGAATACATATAACTATATTAATAGGGGAATGGAGGATATGACAGTAGACAGATTAGATACATTATAACTATATTATAAGGGATGGGGGTATTGGACTATGTAGACAGATTAGATACATTATAACTATATTATAAGGGGAATGGAGGATATTGACTTGTAGACGATTAGATACATTATAACTATATTAATAAGGGAATGGAGGATATTGACTTGTAGACCGATTAGATACATTATAACTATATTAATAAGGGGAATGGGGGATATTGGACTATGTAGACAAAAAGATTAGATACATTATAACTATATTAATAAGGGAATGGAGGATATGACTATGTAGACAGATTAGATACATTAGTAACTATATTAATAAGGGGAATGGAGGATATGACTATGTAGACAGATTAGATACATTATAACTATTATTAATAAGGGAATGGAGGATATGACTATGTAGACAGATTAGATACATTATACTATATTAATAAGGGGAATGGAGGATATTGACTATGTAGACAGATTAGATACATTATAACCTAATATAATAGGGGAACTGGAGGATTTGACTATGTAGACAGATTAGATACATTAACATATATTAATAAGGGGAATGGAGGATATGACTATGTAGACAGATTAGATACATTATAACTATATTAATAAGGGGAATGGAGGATATTGACTTGTAGACAGATTAGATACATTATAACTATATTAATAAGGGGAATGGAGGAATTGACTATGTAGACAGATTAGATAATTATAACTATATTAATAAGGGGAATGGAGGATATTGACTGATGTAGACAGATTGATACATTTAACTATTTATAAGGGGAATGGTAGGATATTGACTATGTAGAAGATTAGATACATTATAACTATATTAATAAGGGGAATGGAGTGATATGACTAGGTGACAGATTAGATACATTATAACTATATTAATAGGGGAATGGAGGGATATTGACTATGTAGACAGATTAGATAACATTTAACTATATTTATAATGGGGAATGGAGGATATTGACTATGTAGACAGATTAGATACATTATAACTATATTAATAAGGGGAATGGAGGCATATTGACTATGTAGACAGATTAGATACATTCTAACATATTAATAAGGGGAATGGAGGAGTATTGTATGTTAGACAGATTAGAGTACATGTATAACTATAATTAAGGGGAATGGAGGATATTGACTATGTAGACAGATTACGATACATTAGACTTATTAATAAGGGGAATGGAGGATATTGACTAGTGAGACAGATAGATACATTATAACTATATTATAAGGGAATGGAGGATATTGACTGTGTAGACAGATTAGATACATTGTACTAATATATTTTAATAAGGGGAAATGGAGGATATTGACGTGTAGACAGATTTAGATACATTATAACTATATTATAAGGGAATGGAGGATATTGACGTGTAGACAGATAGATACATTAATTATTATTAATAAGGGGAATGGAGGATATGACTATAGTAGACAGATTAGATACATTTATAACTATATTAATAAGGGGAATGGAGGATATGGACTGTGTAGACAGATTAGATCATTATACTATTTATAAGGGGACTGAGGAGGACTAGTACAGATTAGATACATTATAACTATATAATAAGGGGAATGGAGGGGATATTGAATATGTAGACAGATTAGATTACATTATAACTATATTAAAAGGGGAATGGAGGATATTGATATCTTAGAGATTAGATACATTATAACTATATTAATAAGGGGAATGGAGGATATTGACTATGTGACAGATAGATACTTATAACTATATTAATAAGGGGAATGGAGGATATTGACTATGTAGACAGTAGATACATTATAACATATTAATAAGGGGAATGGAGGATATTGACTATGTAGACAGATTAGAACTATTATAACTATAATATGGGGAATGGAGATATTGACTATGTAGACAGATTAGATACATTATAACTATATTAATAAGGGAACTGGAGGATATTGACTATGTAGACAGATTAGATACATTATAACTATATTAATAAGGGGAATGGGGGAGATTAGATACATTATAACTATATTAATAAGGGGAATGGGGGATATTGACTATTTAGACAGATAGATACATTATAACTATATTAATAAGGGGAATGGAGGCGATATTGACTGTGTAGACAGATTAGTACATTATAACTTATATTAATAAGGGGATGGAGGATATTGACTGTGAGACAGATTAGATCTTATAACTATATTAATAAGGGGAAGAGGATATTGATGTAGACATATAGATACATATAACTGATATCATAAGGGAATGGAGGATATTGACTGTGAACGATTAGTACATAAACTATATTAATAAGGGAATGGCAGGATATTGAATGTGTAGACAGATTAGATACATTATAACTGTATTAATAAGGGGGGGAGATATGACTATGTAGGCAGATTAGATACATTATAAACTATATTAATAGGGGAATGGAGGATATTGACTATGTAGACAGATTAGATACATTATAACTATATTAATAAGGGGATATGGAGAGATTGACTATGTAGGACAGATTAGATACATCTTATAAACTATATTAATAAGGGGAATGGAGGATATTGACTATGTAGACAGATTAGATACATTATAACTATATTTATAAGGGGAATGGAGGATACGACTTTAGACTGATTAGATACATTATAACTATTAATAAGGGAATGGAGGATATGACTATGTAGACAGATTAGATACATTATAACTATATTTATAAGGGGAATGGAGGATATTGACTATGTAGACAGATTAGATACATTATAATATATTAATAAGGGGAATGGGGATATTGACTATGTAGACGATTAGATACATTATACTATATAATAAGGGGAATGGGGAGTATTGACTATGTAGACAGATTAGATACATATAACTATATTTACGGGGAATGGAGGATATTGACTATGTAGACAGATTAGATACATATACTATATTAATAAGGGGAATGGAGGATATTGACTGTTGTAGACAGATTTGATACATTATAACTATATAATAAGGGGAATGGAGATATTGACTGTGTAGACAGATTAGATACATTATAACTATATTAATAAGGGAATGGAGGATATTGACTATGTGACAATTAGATACATTATACTATATTAATAAGGGGAATTGAGGATATTGACTTGTAGACGATAGATAATATAACTATATTATAAGGGGAATGGAAAGGATATTACTGTGTAGACAGATTAGATACATTTAACTATATTAAAGAGGGAATGGAGGATATTGACTATGTGACAGATTAGATACATTATAACTATATTAATAAGGGGAATGGAGGATATTGACTGTGTAGACAGATTAGATACATTAACTTATTATAGGGAAGTGAATATGACGTAGCAGATAGATACTATAACTTTTATAAGGGGAATGGAGGATATTGACTATGTGACAGATTAGATCATTATACTTATATATAAGGGGAAAGGAGGATATGTGACTATGTAGACCAGATTAGATACATTATAAACTATATTAATAGGGAAATGGAGGATTTGACGATGTGACAGATTAGATACTTATAACTATATTAAGGGGAATGGAGGATATTTGACTATGTAGACAGATTAGATACATTATAACTATATTATAAGGGGAATGGAGGATATTGACTATGTGACATTGATAGATACTTATAACTATATTAATAAGGGAATGGGGATATTGACTATGTAGACAGATTAATAATTATAACTATATAATAAGGGGAAGGAGGATATGACTTGTAAGACAGATTAGATAATATAACTATATTAATAAGGGGAATGGTGAGGATATTGGGACTATGTAGAACGATTAGATACATTATAACTATATTAATAAGAATGGAGGATATTGACTATGTAGACAGATTAGATACATTATAACTATATAATAAGGGGAATGGAGGATATTGACTATGTAGACAGATTAGATACATTATAACTATATTAATAAGGGGAATGGGGATAATTGACTGTAGACGATTAGATACATTATAATATATTAAAAGGGGATGGAGGATATGACTATGTAGACAGATTAGATACATTATAACTATATTAATAGGGGAATGGAGGAGATTGACTATGTAGACAGATTAGATACATGTATAACTATATTAATAAGGGAATGGAGGATATTACTATGTAGACAGATTAGATACATTATAACTATATTAATAAGGGAATGGAGGATATTGACCTATGTAGACAGATTAGATACATTATAACTATATTTATAAGGGAATGGAGATATTGACTGTAGACAGATTAGGACATTATAACTATATTAATAAGGGAATGGAGGAGATTGACTTGTAGACAGATTAGATACATTATAACTATATTAATAGGGGAATGGAGGATATGACTATGTAGACAGATTAGATACATTATAACTATATATAAGGGGAATGGAGGTATTGACATGTAGAAGATTAGATACATTATAACTTATATAAGGGGAATGGAGGATATGGACGGTAGACAGATTAGATACATTATAACTATATTAATAAGGGGAATGGAGGATATGACTAGTGTAGACAGATTAGATACATTATAACTATATAATAAGGGATGGAGGATATTGACTAGTGTAGACGACGATTAGATCCTTATAACTATATTATAAGGGGAATGGAGGATATTGACTATGTGACAGTATTAGATACATTATAACTATATTAATAAGGGAATGGAGGATATTGAACTAGTAGACAGATTAGATACATTTATAACTATATTAATAAGGGGAATGGAGGAGATTGTATGTAGACAGATTAGATATATAATATATTAATAAGGGGATGAGGAGATATGACTAGTAGACAGATTAGATACATTATAACTATATTAATAAGGGGAATGGAGGATATTGACTGATGTAGACAGATTAGTACATGATAACTATATTAATAAGGGAATGGAGGATATTGACTATGTGACAGATTAGATACATTATAATAGTCTTAAAAGGGGA
Organism: Hymenochirus boettgeri; assembly: GCA_019447015.1. Lineage (NCBI taxonomy): Eukaryota > Metazoa > Chordata > Amphibia > Anura > Pipidae > Hymenochirus > Hymenochirus boettgeri. The sequence continues at coordinate 41,880 of JAACNH010001200.1, forward strand.
ATGGAGGATATTGACTATGTGACAGATTTAGATACATTATAACATATTAATAAGGGGAATGGAGGATATGACTATGTAGACAGATTAGATACATTATAACTATATAATAAGGGGAATGGAGGATAGTGACTATGTAGACAGATTGATACATTATAACTATATTAATAAGGGGAATGGAGATATTGTATTAGACAGATTAGAACATTATAACTATATTAATAAGGGAATGAGGATATGACTATGTAGACAGATTAGATACATTATACTATATTAATAGGGAATGGAGGATATTGACTATGTAACGAGATTAGATCCATTATAACTATATTAATAAGGGGAATAGGATATGACACTATGTAGACAGATTAGATACATATAATACTATATTATAGGGGAATGGAGGATATTGACTATGTGACAGATTAGATACATTTACTATATTAAATAGGGGAATGGAGGGATATTGACTATGTAGACAGATTTAGATACATTATAACTATATTATATAGGGGATGGAGGAATTGACATGTAGACAAGATTAGATACTTATAACTATATTAATAAGGGGAATGGAGATATTGACTGTGTAGACAGATTAGACATTATAACTATATTAATAAGGGAAATGGGAGATATTGGACTATGTAGACAGATTAGATACATTATAACTATATTAATAAGGGGAATGGAGATATTGACTGATGTAGACAGATTAGATACATACTAACTATATTTAATAGGGGAATGGAGGGATATTGACTGGTAGACAGATTAGATACATTATAACTATATTAATAAGGGGAATGGCGGATATTGACTGTGTATACAGATTAGATTACATTTTAACTATAATTAATAAGGGGAATGGATCGGCTATTGACTGTGTAGACAGATTAGATACATTATAACTATATTAATAAGGGGAATGGAGGAATCTGACTGTGTAGGACAGATTAGATACATTATAACTATATTATAAGGGGAATGGGGATATTGACTATGTAGACAGATTAGATACATGTAACTATATAATAAGGGGAATGAGGAGATTGACTGATGTAGACAGATTAGATACATTATACTATAATAATAAGGGGAATGGAGGATATTGACGTAGTGACAGATTAGATACATTTAACTATAAATAAGGGGAATGGAGGATATTGACTATAGACAGATTAGATACATTTAACTATATAATAAGGGGAATGGAGATATTGACTATGTAGACAGATTAGATATCCGTTATAACTATATTAAGGGGAATGGAGGAGATTGACTGTAGACAGATTAGATACATTATAACTATTTAATAAGGGGAATGGAGGATATTGACTAGTAGAAGACAGATAGATACATTTAACTATATTATAAGGGGAATGGATCTACTGACTATGTAGACAGATTATAATTATAACTATGATTAATAAGGGGAATGAGAGGATCTGACTATGTAGACAGATTAGATACATTATAACTATATTAATAAGGGGAATGGAGGATATTGCCATGGGGATTAGACAGATTAGATACATTATAACTATATTAATAAGGGGAATGGGGGATATTGACTATGTAGACACGATTAGATACATTATAACTATATTAATAAGGGGAAAATGGAGGATTCTGTGTCGACAGATTAGATACATTTAACTATATTAATAAGGGGAATGGAGGGATATTGACTGTGTAGACAGATAGATACATTATAACTATATTAATAAGGGGAATGGAGGATATTGACTGTGTAGACGATTAGATTACATGTAA
>JAACNH010001200.1:43752-93325 GCA_019447015.1 Hymenochirus boettgeri
ATGTGTATATGATGTGGTATAGGGGTGTGTATATGATGTGTATATGGTGTGGATATGGTGTGGATATGGTGGGTATATGGTGGGTATATGATGTGTATATGATGTGTATATGGTGTGTATATGTGGTATATGGCTGTGTATATGAGTGTATATGGTGTGTATATGGGTGGTATCTGGTGTGTATATGATGTGTAGATGGTGTGTATATGGTGGGTATATGGTGTGTATATGGTGTGTATATGGTGGGTTATATGGTGGTATATGGTGGTATATTGCTGTGTATATGCGTGTATATGGTTGTTATAGGATGTGTATATGAGTGTGTAGATGGGTGTATATGGTGTGTTTATGGTGTGGATATGGGTGTGTGATAGGTGTGTATATGATGTGTATATGATGGGTATATGGTGTGGGATATGATGTGTATATGGGGTGTATATGATGTGTATATGATGTGATATGGTGTGTATATGGTCGTGTATATTGATGTGTATATGTGGTATATGATGTGTATATGGTGATGTATTGGTTGTGTATATGATGTGTATATGGTGTGTATATGGTGTGTATTATGACGTGTATATGGTGTGTATTGGTGTGTATATGGTGTGTATATGGTTATATGTGTGTATATGGTGTGTATAGAGTGTATATGGTGTATTGGTGTGTATATGGGTGTGATATGGTGTGTATTATTGATGTGTATATGGTGTGTCAGATGATGTGTATATGGTGTGTATATGGGGTCCGTATATTATGGGAGTGATGTGTATTATGGGTGTATATGGTGTGTATATGATGTGTGTGATGTGTATATGGTGTGTATATGGTGTGTATTGATGTGTATATGGTGTGTATATGGTGTGTATATGGTGTGTAGATGCTGTGGTATATGATTGTATATGTGTGTATATGGTGTGTATAGAGGTGTATATGGTGTGTATATGGTGTGTATATCGATGTGTATATAGTGTGTATATGGTGTGTATATAGTGGGTATATGGTGTGTATATGGTGTGTTATGGTGTGTATATGATGTGATATGGGTGTAGATGATGTGATAGGGTGTGTATATGGTGTGTATATGGTGTGTATATGGTGTGTATATGGTGTGTATATGGTGTGTTATATGATGCGTGTATATGGTGTGTATTTATGGTGTGTATAGGTAGTGTATATGATGTGTATATGGTGTGTTTGGTGTGATAATGAGGTGTATATGGTGTGTACTATGATGTGCTATATGATGTGTATATTGATGTGTATATGATGTGTATAGGGTGTGTATTAGCTGTGTATATGATGTGTATCTGATGTGTATATGATGTGTTATTATGTGTGATTATGATGTGTATATGGGGTGTATATGGTGTGTTATGGGGTATTGATGTGATATGGTGTGTATATGGTGTGTATATGGTGTGTATTATGGTGTGTATATGATGTGTATATGATGTGTATATGGTGTGTATATGGATGTGTATATGGTGTGTATATGGTGTGTATATGATGTGTATATGGTGTGTATATGTGTGTAGCTGGTGTGTATATGGTGGGTATATGATGTGTGGAGTGTAGATGGTGTGTCTATTGGGGTGAGATGATGTGTATATGGTGTGTATATGGTGTATGTATATGGGGTGTATATGGTGTGTATATGGTGGGGATATGGTGTGTATATGGAGTGTGTGCTGTGTATATGGTGTGTAGATGATGTGTATATGGTGTGTTAGATGATGTGTATTATGATGTGTATATGGTTTGTATATGGTGTGTGATATGATGTGTATATGGTGTGTTATGGGTGTAGATGGTGTGTATATGGTGTGTATTGGTGTGTATATGAATGTGTATATGGTGTGTAATGGTGTGTATATGATGTGTATATGGTGTGTATATGGTGTGTAATGATGGTTATATGGTGTGTATAGGATGTGTATATGGGTGTATATGATGTGTATATGGTGTGTATATGGTGTGTATATGCGTGTGATAGGTGTGTATAGGATGTGTAGATGGTGTGTATATGGTGTGTATATGATGGGTATATGATGTGTATATGGTGTGTAATGGGTTTATATGGTGTGTATATGATGTGTATATGGTGGGTATATGGTGTGTATATGATTGTATATGGTGGTGTATATGGTGTGTATATTGATGTGTATATGTGTGGAGATGGTGTGTATATGATGTGTTATATGGTGTGTATATGGTGTGTTTGGTGTGTATAGGTGTATAGGATGTGTATATGGATGTGTATATGGTGTGTATATGGTGGTATATGATGGGTAGATGATGTGTATATGGTGGGTATATGGTGTGTATATGATGGTATATCTGTGTATATGGGTGATATGGTGTGTATAGTGGTGTGTAATGGGTGTGGCTATATGGTGTGTCATATGGTGTGTATATTATGGTATTATGGTGTGATATGATGTGGATATGGGTGGATATGATGTGTATATGGTGTGTATAGGTGGTAGATGTGTGTATATGGGGTATATGGGGTGTACTATGGGTGTATATGGGGGGTATATGGTGTGTATATGTGTGTATATGATGTGTGTGATGTGTATATGGTGTGTGTGATGTGTATATGGTGTGTATATGATGTGTATATGATGTGTATATGGTGTGTGATAGGATGGTGTATATGGGGTATATGATGTTGTATATGGTGGTTATGATGTGTATATGAGGGGTATAGGTGTGTATATGGTGTGTTATATGATGGATATGATGTGTAAGATGGTGTGTATATGGTGGGTAATGGTGTGTATTTGGGTGTATATGGTGTGGATAGGATGTGTATATGGTGTGTATAGGTGTGTATATGGTGTGTATATGAGTGTATATGAGTCGTATATGGTGTGTATATGGTGTGTATATGGTGTGTATGGTGTGTATATGATGTGTATTATGGTGTGTATGGTGTGTATATGGTGTGTATATGGTGTGTATATGATGGTGTATATGGTGGGATATGGTGGTATATGGTGGGTATATGCTGTGTATATGATGTGTATATGGTGTGATATTGGTGGTGAATATGCTGTGTATATGGATGTGCATATGGTGTGTATAGGGGTGGGTATTATGGTGTGAGATGATGTGTAGATGGTGTGTATATGGTGGGTATATGATGCTGTATATGGTGTGTATATGGTGTGTATATGTGTGTATATGCTGTGTATATGAGGGGTATCTGGTGGTTATGGTGTGTATATGATGGTAGAGGGTGTGTATATGGTGGTTATGGGGTGTATCTGGTGTGGATTATGGTGTGTATATGGTGTGTATATGATGTGTATATGGTGTGTATATGATGTGTATATGGTGGGTATATGATGTGTATATGAGGGGTATATGGTGTGTATATGGTGTGTATATGATGTGTATATGGTGTGTATATGATGTGTATATGGTGTGTATATGGTGTTGTATATGATGTGTATATGGTGTGTATATGAGTGGTATATGAAGTGTATATGGTGTGTATATGGGTGTATATGATGTGTATATTGTTTGTAAGGTGTGTATATGCGGTGTATAGGATGTGTATCTGGTGGTATATGGTTGTGGATATGATGGTATATGGTGTGGATATGTGTGTATATGTGTTGTATTAGTGTGTATAGGTGTGCTATGGTGTGTCTATGGTGTGTATATGATGTGTATATGGTGTGTATATGTGTGATTATGGTGTGGTAGATGGGTGTATTGATGTGCGTGATTGTGTATATGTGGGTATATGGTGTGTATATGATTGTGTGAGTGTATATGGTGTGGATTGATGTGTATATGATGTGTGATATGGTGTGTTATGGTGTGTATATGGTGTGTTATGGTGTGTCTATGGTGTGTATATGCTGTGTATATGCTGTGTATATGGTGGATATGGGTGTATATGATGTTAGATGGTGTGTATATGGTGTGTATAGGATGTGATATGGTGTGTATATGGTGTGTATATGGGGTGTATATGGGTGTATATGATGTTGTAGATGGTTGTATATGATGTTGTCTATATGGTGTGTATATGGTGTGTCTATGATGTGTATATGGTGTGTTATGGTGTGTATATGGTGGGTATATGATGGGATATGGTGTGTATGTGGTGTGTATGTGGTGTGTATATGAAGACTGCTATATGGTGTGTATATGGTGTGTATATGATGTGTATATGGTGTGTATATGATGTGTATATGATGTGTGTGATGTGTATATGGTGTGTATATGACTGGGGTCTATGATGTGTATTATGATGGGGTATATGGTGTGTATATGATGTGTATATGGTGTGTATAGGTGTGTATTATGGTGGGTATATGATGTGTATATGATGTGTATCATGATGTGTTCATATGGTGTGTATAGGTGTGTATATGATGTGTCTAGAGGTCTATGGTGTGTATATGATGTGTATATGGGGTGTATATGGTGTGTATATTGAGCGTGATGGGTGTGTATATGATGTGTATATGGTGTGTAATGGTGTGATATGATGGTGTGTGATTGTTAGATGTGTGATATGGGGGGGAGTGTGATATGAGGTGTATATTGGTGTGTATATGGTGGGTATATGGCTGTTATATGGTGTGTATATGGTGTGTTATGGTGTTGTATATGGTGTGTATATTGATGTGTGTGATGGTATATGGTGTGTATATGATGTGTATATGGGGTGTATATGATATGTATATGATGGTATATGGTGTGCTATATGGTGTGTATATGAGGTAATGGTGTGTAATGTGTGTATATGGTGTGTATATGGTGTGTATATGGTGGGTATAGGATGTTATATGGTGTGTATTGGTGTGTATATGATGTGATATGGTGATGGATTATGGTGTGTATATGAGTGGATATGGTGTGTATATGATGTGTCATGGTGTGTATATGAGGTGTATATGGTGTGTATATGGTGTGTATATGAGGTATATGGTCTTGGGGGGGGATGGTAGATGATGTGTTATGGTGATGTATATGGTGTGATATGAGGGGTACTGGTGTGTATATGGTGTGTATATGGTGTGGATATGATGTGATATTATGGGTGGTATATGGTGTGTATATGGTGTGTATATGAGGTGTATATGGGGTGGTATATGAGGTGTATATGGTGTGTATATGGTGTGTATATGAGGTGTATATGGTGTGTATATGGTGTGGTATATGGTTGTGTATTATGATGTGTAATGATGTGTATATGTGATGTATAGGGTGTTTATATGATGTGTTATATGTGTATATGGTGTGTATATTGTGTGTATATGAGGATAGGATGTGTATCGGTGTGTATATGGTGTGTATATGGTGTGGTATATGGTGTGATATGGTGGATATGGTGTGATATGATGTTATATGGGGTGGTATATGATGTGTATATGGTGTGAATGATGTGTATATGGTGTGTATATAGGTGTGTATATGATGTGCATATGGGTGTATATGGTGGTATATGGTGGTATATTGGTGTAGATGGTGTGTATATGGTGTGTATATGATGTGTGTGATGTGTATATGGGTGTGGGTATATGATGTGTATTATGGTGTGTATATGAATGGTATATGGTGTGTTATTGGTTGGGTGTGTATATGATGGTATATGGTGTGTATATGATGTGGGTATTATGGTGTGTATATGAGTGGTGTGTATATGGTGTGTATATGATGTGTATATGATGTGTATATGGTGTATATGGTGTGTAGAGGTGTGTATATGATGTGTATATGATGTGTCTATGAGGTGTATATGGTGTGTATAGGTGGGATATGGTGTGTATGGTGTGTAATGGTGTGTATATGGTGGTAGATGGTGTGTTATATGGTGTGTATCTGTGTGTATCTGGGCTGCTATATGGTGTGTATATGGTGTGTATATGATGTGTATATGATGTGTATATGATGTGCATATGATGTGTATAGGGTGTGTATATGGTGTGGATATGATGGGTATTATGATGTGTATATGGTGTGTATATGATGTGTATAGATGTGTATATGGTGTGTATATGATGTGTTGTGATGTGTATATGGGTGTATATGAGGTGTATATGATGTGATATTGATGTGTATATGATGTCTATGTGTGTAGATGATGTGTCTATGATGTGTATTGGGTGTATATGATGTGTATATGCTGTGTATATGGTGTGGATATGATGTGTATAGGTGGTATATGGTGTGTATATGATGTTATATGATGGGTAATGTGTGTATATGATGTGTGTGTATATGGTGTGTATATGGTGTGTATGTGTGTATAGGATGTGTATATGGTGTGTATTATGGTGTGTATAGGCTGTGTACTGGTGTGTATAGGTGGCTAATCTGGTGTGTATTTATGATGTGTATATGATGTGTATTATGGTGGGATATGGTGTGGATATGGTGTGTATATGGTGTAGATATGTGTATATGGTGTGTATATGGTGTGTATATGGTGTGTATATGGTGTTTCTAGGGGTATATGGGGTGTATATGGGTGTATATGGTGTGTATATGGTGGTATTATCGGTGTGTTCTGGTGTGTTATATGGTCGTGTATTGATGTGTATATGGTGTGTATATGGTGCTGCTATATGGTGTGTATATGATGTGTACTTGATGTTATATGGTGTGATATGGTGTGTATATGGTGTGTATATGGTGTGTATATGGTGTGTATATGGTGTGTATATGGTGTTATAGTGCGGTGTGTATATGATGTGTAATGGTGTGTATATGGTGTGTATTATGGGTGGATATGGTGGGTATATGGTGTGTATATGATGTGTATATGGTGTGTATATGATGTGTATATGTGTGTATCATGATGTGATATGGGTGTATATGATGTGTATATGTGGTATATGGTGGGGATATGGTGTGTATTGGGGTGTATATGGTGTGTAGATGGTGTGGATATGATGATGTATATGGTGTGTAATGATGTGTATATGGTGTGTATATGATGTGTATATGGGGTGTATATGCTGTGAATGGTGTGTATATGATGTGTATATGGTGTGTACTATGGTGTGTATATGGTGGGTATATGATGTGATATGGTGTTATATGATGTTGTTATATGGTGTGTATATGATGTGTAATGGTGTGATATGATGTGTATATGGTGTGTATATGGTGTGTATATGATGTGTATATGATGTGTATATGTGAGTGTAATGGTGTGTATATGATGTGTCTATTGGTGTGTATATGATGTGTATATGATGTGTGTGATGTGTATATGGTGTGTATATGATGTGAGTGATGTGTATATGGTGTGTATATGGTGTGTATATGGTGTGTATATGGTGTGTATATGATGTGTATATGATGTGTATATGGTGTGTATGGTGTGTATATGCGTGTGTATATGATTGTATATGATGTTATTATGGTGTGTATTATGAGGTGTAGTATGGTGTGTTATGGTGTGTATATGAGTGTCTATTGGTGTGTATATGATGTGTATAGGGTGTATATGGTGTGTATATGATGTGTATATGGGTGATATGATGTGCTTATGGTGTGTATATGGTGTGTATAGATGTGTATATGGTGTGTATATTGGTTGTGGAATGGTGTGTATATGATGTGTATATGGTGTGTATGTGATGTGTATATGGTGGGTATATGGTGTGTATAGGATGTGTATATGGTGTGTATATGGTGTGTATATGGTGTGTATATGATGTTATATGGTGTGTATATGGTGTGTATATGGTGTGTATATGATGTATATGATGTGTATATGACTGTGTATATGATGTGAGTGATGTGTATATGGTGTGTATATGGTGTTATTATGGTGTTGTGTGGATGTGTATATGAGTGATATGATGTGTGTGATGTTGTATTGGGGGTATATGGTGTGTATATGATGTGTATATGATGTGTATATTGATGTGTTATGGGTGGATATGGTGTGTATATGGTGTGTATATGGTGGTGTGATGTGTATATGATGCTGTATATGATGTGGTGATGTGTATCTGGTGTGTATATGGTGTGTATATGATGTGTATATGGATGTGTCTAGGAATGTGTATATGATGTGTATACGGTGTGTATACGGTTGTGTATACGGTGGGTTATGGTGTGTGTTATGGTGTGTCGGTGTGGATATTGGTGTGTATATGGTGTGGAGTGGGTGTAGAGTGGGGTGGAGAGGGTGTGTAATGAGTGTAGAGTGAGGTGGAGGAGGAGTGTAGAGGATGGGAGTGAGTGGGTAGAGGGGGGGTAGAGGGGGGGGAGATGAGGCGAGAGGGGGGAGAGGGGGGGGAGAGGGGGGTATATGGGGGGGGGAAGATGAGGGGGAGAGGCGGTGGGAGGATGAGGGGGAGAGGTGGAGATGATGGGTAGATGAGGAGGTGGGTTGTGGGGAGTAGGGGCGATGGTGGGAGGGGGTGCGGATAGGAGGGGGAGAGGAGGGGAGGGAGGTGGGTTAGAGGAGGTGCGATATGAGTGTGGCTAGGAGGGGAGTGAGGGGGATAGGGGGTGGGATAGGGGGGGAGAGGAGGGGGAGAGGGTGGGAGAGGGGTGGAGAGGGGGTGGAGAGTTGGGGGGGAGTAGGAGGGGGAGAGGGGGGGGAGAGGCTGGTGGAGAGGATGGGGATAGGGGTGGAGATGATGTGTAGAATGGGGCGGAGGATGGAGGGGTAGCAGGGGGGGTAGAAGCTGTGGATAGGAGGGGTGAGATGGGGGTAGAGGGGGGGGATAGGGGGGTGGAGCTGATGGGAAGGGTGGGGAGAGCGGGGGATATGATGGGTGATAGTGGGGGGGAATGAGGAGGGGTATAGGGGGGGTGAGGATGTGGGTAGATGGGGGGTATCCGCGGGGTAGCGGAGGGTAGAGGGTGGGTAATGGGTGGAGAGGGGGGGATAGGAGGGGTATATGGTGTGGTGAGCTGTAGGGTAGAGCGGGGTGATAAGGGGGGGGAGATGATTGGGTAGAGGGGGGGGTAGAGGATTGTGGATAGGGTGGGGAGTAAGATGGGGGGGCGGCGGGGTAGAGCGGGGTAGATGAGGGGAGAATCGCGCGCGGGGTCCGCAGCCGCCGGGGGTGGGTGTTGAGAGAGATGAGTACCACAGCAGAGGACACAGCAGAGAACAAAGCATAGACACAGCGGGGAGACACACATATGACACAGCAGAGACACACCATATACACAGCAGAGACTCACACTCAGAGACCACCAGCCAGAGACACAGAGAGACACACCAGATTATCACAGGGCAGAGACACACCATAGACCACACCAGGAGGACACAAAACCAGAGACCAAAGCAGAGGCCACAGCTGATACTACACCAGAGACACAGCAGAGACACCACCAGAGACAAGAGGCAGAGAACACCATAGATACAGCAGATAAACAGCAGAGAACACCATATACACAGCAGAGTACACACCATATACACACCAGATACACACCATAACACAGCATACAAAGCTTGAGACACACCATATACACATATTACCACACATATACACAGCATATACACACCAAATACACCATCAGAGACACAGCATATACACATCCAAGACACAGCAGGAGACACACCAGAGACACACCAGGATCACACCAGAGGACACACCAGAGACAAGCAGAGACCACACCATAGACAACAGAGGACACAGCACGCACCGCAGATACACAGCAGAGACACACGCATAGGACAACAGCAAGAAATGACGATGACACGCATAGACACACCAGAGACACACCCAATAGGACCACATCACTCACATCAGAGACACATCATATACACACGATATACACCATCAGATTACACGAGCACAGAGACACATTCATATACACACCCATATACACACCAGGAGAACACCTGAGAACACCAGGAGACACAGAGAGACACAACCAGAGGACACCAACCGAGACACAGCCACGCCACCGCAGCTACACAGCAGAGACACAGCAGAGACACATCAGGGACACACCATAGTACTACACCAGAGACACACCAGAGACACCCACCAGAGACACACCATATCCACACCAGACACACACCAGACACAACCAGAGACAACACCGGAGACCCACCGGAGACACACCGTGAGAAAACAGCAGAGACACAGCAGTAGGACACAGCGAGACACAGCAGAGACACAGAGACCCACACCAATGACCACAGCGACACACAGCCATAGACACAGTCAGAGACACATGCACACACACCGAGACACCACCAGAGACACACCAGAGGACACAGCCAGAGAGACACAGAGAGACACAGCAGATGACAACATGCCATATGAACACTAAACCAGAGAAACACCAGAGACACATGCACCACACAGGCAGAGGACACCAGCAGAGACACAGCACACAGCACCCAGAAGACCGACCCAGCGACCAACCAGAGAAACAGCACGAACAGCGAGAGACACAGGCCGAGACAAAGCAGAGAACAGCGGGACACACCAGAGACACACCAGAGGCACACCAGAGACAAGGCCGCAAGACACACCAGAGACACACCAGGAGACACACCAGATGACACAGGAGAGACACACCAAGGTACACACCAGCAGACACAGCACAGACGACACAAGAGACACAGCAGGAGACACAACCAGGGACACACCAGAGACACACCCGAGACACAGAAGAGACACACAGAGACGCACCAGAGAACAGCAGAGACACATCCAGAGACACAAGCAGAGAAATCACCAGAGACACACCAGAGAAATCAGAGAGACCACACAGAGAACACAGCAGAGACACCCCACAGAGGACACAAGAGACACCCAGCAAGAGACACCCCCCCCCAACCGATGACACAGCAGAGACACGCAGGAGACAAACCAGAGACCACACCGAGCACACCGACCTAGAGACCACCAGAGAGACACAGCAGAGCAGCACCAGAGACACACCATAGGACACACCGAGAGTACACACCAGAGGTACACGTTAGCATAGACACACCAGCGACACGACCAGAGAAACAGCCACCACAGCAGGAGACACAGCAGAGACACACCAGATGACCACAGCAGATGACACACAGAGACACAAGCAGAACACCCAGAGACAAAGAAGAACACTACCATTAGCACCACCAGAGATCACGCAGAGAGACACCATCTCAGAGACACAGGCAGAGGACACACCAGAGGATCACAGCCGAGACACACCAGAGACACAGCAGAGACACAACCATGAGACACACCAGAGACACACCAGAGACAGGGGGGGCAGAGACACACTCAGGAGACACAGAGAGACACACCAGGACACAGCAGAGACACACCCGAGACACAGGCAGAGACAGAACCAGAGACAACGCAGAGACACACCAGAGATCACACAGAGACACACCAGAGACACACCAAGACACAACAGAGACACATCCAGAGACCACAGCCCAAGAGACACCCAGAGACACAGCATAGAGCACACCAGAGACACAGGAGAGACACCCACCCCAGAGCCACAGCAGCGAACACCAGAGACACACGAGACACTAACATAGAACACCCCGAGCACACAGAGACTACAGCGGAGACACACCAGCGACAAACAAATAAAAAAAAACCACACCAGAGCACACCCGAGACAGCACCAGTCCAGAGAACCACCATGGAGTGGACACACCAGGAGGACACCACCAGAGGAACACACAATAGACACAGTCCGAGACAAAGCAGAGAGACACACCAGAGACCAACAAGAGGCACACCAGAGAAGACACCAGAGACACACGAGACACACCGCAGACACACCAGAGACACCACCAGAGCACACACCATGAGACATCACAAGAGACACACAGAGACACTAACAGCAGGACACACCCAGCGGGACACACCAGGACATCACCAGAGACACACCAGAGACCACAGCCAGAGACACAGCAGAGACACACAAGAGACACACCAGAGACACACAGAGACACAGCCGGAGACCACAGCAGGAGACCCACCATGAGACACCACCAGAGATCACACCAGAGACAAGCCGAGCACCACACAGAGGCCACTCGCAGAGGAACTACAGCAGAGACAACCAGAGAAACACCAGAGACACACCAGAGGGACACAGCAGTGAGGACACAGCAAGAGACACACCAGAGCACAAAGCAGAGACACAGCAGAGACCACACCAGAGACACACCAGAGACACAGGCAGAGACACACGCATATGTATCAGAGGCAGAGACGACAGAGAGACACACGAGAGAGCACAGGAGGACACCAGCAGCGACACCCCAGTCAGGACACAGCAGAGACAACAGAGCGAACCAGGCAGAGACACAGGCAGAGACACACCAGAAGTGACACATGCACAACACAGCGAGACCCACACCCCAGAGGACAGAGCAGAGACACGGCAGTAGACACCCAGAGGACACCATGCAGGAGACACAGAGAGACTACACCCAGAGACCACACCAGAGACACAGGCAGAGAACACAGGCAGAGACACAGCAGAGACACAGCATAGGACACACTCAGATGGCCACACCAGAGGACACACCAGGAGACACACCAGAGTAAACCGCCAGAGACACACCAGAGACCACACAGAGACACCACCAGAATGACCACACCAGAGAACTACACCTATGACACACCAGAGAAACACCAGAGACACAGGCAGAGTCACCAGCAGAGACACAGCAGAGACACACTCAGAGACACACCAGAGACACACCAGAGCTCACATGCATAGACACAGAAGAGACACACCAGTAGACAACACACAGCAGGTACAAACCCGAGACACGGCAGAGACACACCAGAGATCACATAGAGACCCACACCAGATACACAACAGAACACATAGAGACCACCATATACCCACTATCACACACACATATGACACATCACCACACAGTCATATACACACCATTATACACACCATAGACAGCCATATACACACCAGAGACAACACCAAGATGACACACAAGAGACACAGCAGAGACCCACGACCAGAGACACACCAGAGACACAGCCGAGACGAGCACCAGATAAAAGCATCGAGACACACCAGGAGACACAGAGAGACCACACGAGACACGAACAGAGAACACCAGAGACACACCAGAGACACACAGAGAACACACCAGAGATCACAGCAGAGGACACGAGCGAACCACACCAGAGACAGCCCAGAGACACAGCAGAGAAACATCAGAAGCGGACACACCAAGACACACCGGAACACGAGCGAGACACAGGCAGAGACACACGAGACCACACCAGAGACAACACCAGAGACACAGCAGCAGAGACCACACAGAGAACACACCATAGACAACAGCAGAGACACACCAGAGACAAGCAGAGCCACCGGCTAGGAGAACCGACCAGAGACACACCAGAGACACAGCAGAGACACAACCAGAGAACACCAGAGCAACACCAGAGGGACACAGCAGGAGATCAAACTCAGAGAACACCAGACGGACACAGCAGAGATAACACAGCCATAACAGAGAGCACATCAACAGCGACACCCCGAGGAAACACGCAGAGACACACGCCGAACACAGCAGAGGACACACCAGAGAACACGCAGGAGACGACACCAGAACAACCCGAGACACAGCAAGACACACCAGAGACATAACAGAGACACAGGCAGAGACTACAGCCAGAGGACACACCAGAGACAAGCTAAGAGACACACCAGAGACAAACCAGAGGACACATCAGAGATCACACAAGAGACACACCAGCTACCAGCAGAGAACACACGAGACAGCACCAGATGACAAAGCAGAGACACTACCTAGGAGAGCACAGCACACAGCAGAGACAACCAAGACAAAATCCAGAGACACACCAGAGCGCACACCATAGAAAAACCAGACACACCATGGACACACAAGTAAGACACCGAAGGAGGATCACACCAGGAGATCACCCAGCGTCCACAGCTAAAGCACAGCAGAGACCACACCGAGACACACCAGAGGACACAGCAGAGACACACAGAGACACAGGCAGAGAAACACCAGAGACCAAACCCAGAACACAGCAGAGACGACACCAGAGACACAGCAGAGACACCAGAGTGAGACACCACCAGATAACGACCAGAGATCACAGGCAGAGAATCAGCAGAGACAACCAGCAGAGACACAGCCATGGAGACACACCGATACACACCAGAGACATCAGGCAGAGCACACACCATATGACACATGCAGAGACACATCAGGAGACACAGCAGAGACAAACATAAGACACATTGCAGAGTGCACAGCAGAGACACCGTCAAGGCGACAACAGCAGAGACCACACCAGAGACAGAAGAGACACACCATGGACACACCAGTAGACACAGGCAGAGACACACCTAGGGACACACCAGAGAGCAACCAGAGACACAGCAGAGACACAACAGAAAGACCCCATGAGACACACCAGAGACAAGGCAGAGACACACCAGAGACACGGGCCATAGGACACAGCAGGACACACGAGGAGACAAGCAGGACACACCAGATACACACCTAGAGACACACTAGAGAACACCAGAGACACAGCAGATACACAAACCCCAGAGACACACCAGAGAACATCAGAGACACACCAGAGAAACACCATAGACACAGCATAGACCAGCATAGTACACACAATATACACACCATGATACACACCATATACACACCAGAGACACACCATATACCCACATCAGTACACAGCAGAGACACACCCAGTAGGACACAGCACACAGAAGAGACAACCAGAGACACACATAGAAATCAGCAAGCACAGAGAACCCACCCGAGACACACCAGTAGACACAGGCAGAGACACACCAGAGGACACAGCAGAGACACACCAGAGCACACCATAGAAACACCGAGAGACACACGGAGAGACACCAGGAAGGACAAACCATTAGAAACACATATACACAGTGCAGAGACACACAATATAACACCAGAGGACACTCAGAGACACAGCATATACACCAGAGACACACAAAGATTACATCAGTCATATCCACACAGAGACCCACCATAGACAAGGCAATGAGACATCAACAGAGACCCACATAGAGACACAGCAGAGACACACCAGAGACCACACAGAGACACAGCAAGACACACCCATGAGAAACAGCAGAGACACACCAGAATACACACCAGAGACAGAGGAGAGACACAGGAGGAGACACACCAGAGACACAGAGAGACACACCAGAGACACAGGTCAGTTAGACAACAGCAGAGTAAACACCAGAGACACCACACCAGATACACACCAGAAACACACAACAGGACACACCATCGACACATCTATACACCACCTATACGACACCATAGACACAGGCCAGATACAAAGAATAACCACACCATTTATACAACACCAATACACACCGAACAAAGCATAGACACACCATATAAACACCATCCTGACAACATTCAGATACACACATAGACACACCAGAGACACACCAGATGCAACATCATGAGACACAGCATAGGCATCACCAGATGCACACCCCAAGACACAGCAGAGACACAGGCATGGACACAACCATAGACAACAGAGAACACCCAGAGACACCATAGACACACCATAGACACACCAGATACAACCCCATATACCACACCAGAGGAAACAGCAGGAGAACACCAGAGACACCACCAGAGATCACACCGATGACACATCAGAGACACGAGCAGAGCCACGCAGAGAGAACACCAGATTGAACACACCAGAGAACACACCGGAGGACACAGGCAGAGACCCACCAGAGACCCCCCCCCCACCCCCACACAGAGACACACCAGTAGACACGACAAGGAGGACACATCAAGAGACACAGGAAGAGAACAGAAGCGGGATCAACACCAGCGACACACTCAGAGACACAGCAAGACACAGCAGAGACCACACCAGAGAACAGCAGAGACACACCCAGAGACACAGGCAGTAGACACAACAGGAGACACAGCAGAGACACAGCAGGAGACACACCCAAGAGAACACAGCAGAGACACGACCCGGAGGACAAAGGACCACAGAGCAGAGACACACCATAGACCACACAAGAGACACACCAGAGACGACCCGAGGACACACCAGAGACCCACCACCAGGAGACACAGCAAGACACACCAAGGACACACAATGCGAGCTTACAGCGAGACACACCAGAGCAACAGCGAGACACCACCAGAGACCAGAAGAAGACCACCAGAGACACACCAGAGACACCCACCAGGAGACACAAACAAGACACACCTAGGACACAACCAGAGACACAAGCAGACACCGACACAGGCAGAGTACACCCAAGAGAACACACCAGAGACACTACCGAGACACAGCAGAGTATCACACCAGAGACACACCAGAGACAACAGCAGAGACAACAGGCAGAGACACACCAGAGACACACCCAGAGACACAGCCAGAGACACACCAAGACAAGGCAAGAAACACCGAGAGACCACCAGAGACCATCAGCGAGAACACCATGAGACACATACCCGAGACAAAGCAGAGACACACCAGAGAACACCAGAGGACACAAGCAAGACACACCAGGACACACCAGAACACCACAAGAACACAGCAGAGACACAGCAGAGACACACCAGAGAGCACACCAGAGACACAGCAGGACAACACCCAGAGACACAGCAGGAGAACACCATGAGACAACCCAGAGACAAGCCAGAGACACCGCCACCAGAGACAGCCCAGCGACACACCAAGACACCAAGCAGAGACACACCAGAGACACACCAGAGGCCACAGCAGAGTACACACAAGAGTAACACACCATAGAAACAGGCACGAGGAGCACACCAGAGAACACACCAGAGATCACACCAGTATGACACACTCGAGACAGCCAGAGACACGCAGAACACGACCAGAGACAGACCGATGACACAAGCAGAGACACAAGCAGAGACACACCAGAGACACAGCAGAGACACACCCGAGACACGCACACACAGCAGAGACACACCAGAGAACACACCAGAGACAACAAGAGGGACACACCAGAGACACACCAGAGACACACCAGGAGAACAGCAGAGACACACCAGAGACACACCAGAGAAGACAGCACACACAGCAGAGCACAAACCCAGGACACATACCAGAGACCACAGGCAGAGACCACCAGACACAGCAAGAGACATCACCAGGACGACATCACCAGTAGATCATAGCAGAGACCACACAAGAGACACAGCAGATACAAATCAGAGGACACACCCGGACACACCAGAGACACAGCAGAGACACGCGAGACACAGCGAGACACAACATAGACAACCAGTATGACAACCAGATACACATCGAGACCACCCAAGATACACATCATATACACAGGTCATATACAAATCAGAGACACAGCAAGACACACCATATGACAACTAGAAGAGACACAGCAGAGACAAGCAGATACACGCAGAAGACAACCAGTACACGAAGGCAGAGACTAAACCAGAGAGCACACCAGGACACAGCAGAGACACACCAGATGACACACCAGAGACACGACCAGAGACCAATGCAGAGAGACACCAGAGGACACCCCCCACCAGAGACACACCAGAGACACACAGAGAAACAACAAGAGACACACCATATAGCACATCAATATACACACCATTATACACATTCATATACACACCATATACACCACCTATAACACCATATGACCCACTAATACACACCATATACACCCTATATCACATAATATACACACCAATTACACACCATCATACACATTCATATACACACCATCTACACACATATACACATCATATACACAGCATATACACCACCAATACACAACCATATTACACACCATATACAATCATATAACATCATATGACACACCATATACACATCCACACAACCATCATTATACACACCCTTATCCACACCATATACCATCACTCACATTCAGAGACACACCAGAGACACACCAGAGGACACAGCTAGAGAACACGACCAGAGACACAGGGAGGGGGCGGGGGAAAAACACCAGAGACCACACAGAACAAACAAGAGACACCACGCGAGACACAGGCAGAGGACACACCAGAGACCCACCAGAGAAAACAAGAGACACACCAGAGACACACCGAGACCACACAGAAACACGGCAGAGAGCACCATAGACTACACCAGAGACACAGCAGAGACACACCAGAGACACACAAGAGAAACAGCAGGACACACCAGAGACACACAAGACACAACCGAGACACACCAGAGGACACATTCAGTACACAGCAGAGGACACACCATGAGACACCGCAGATGACACACCAGGGACACATAGAGACACAGCAGGAAACCAGAGACACACACCAGATACAACACTAAAACACACCATAGAACACACCAGCGACAAATCATTATACTACACCAGAGACACACCAGCAGAAACATCATATACCACAGGATCTACACACCCATATACACACCATCTACACACCATATTATACACCATATTACACACATATACCACACCATATACCACACCATCTACCACATTATATACACACAATATAAACCATATACACACCATAATACACATCATATACACAGCATATACACACCATATAAACACCCATATACACATCAGATGACCACGCAGAGAACACCAGAGTACACACCAGAGAAAAAACCATAGAACCACACCATAGACACATGGATACACACCATAGAAAGCAATAGACAACAGCAGAGACAACACCATAGACAAAACAGAGACAAACATATCAACCTCATAGACAATAGATTACACACCAGAGGACACACCATAGAAACACATGATACAAAGCTAGTACACACCTATACACACCGTATACACTCATATACACCATATACACACCATATACCACACCATATACACACAAGAGACACACTATATACACACCATATACAACATCAGAGACACATTCATGAACACACCAGAGACACACCCCAAGAGACACACCAGATACACACCAGAGTAACACCAGCAGGAAACACAGCTATAGTACACACAGAGACACACCAGATACACAGCAGAGACACACAGATACCACCAGAGACACAGCATATACACACCAGAGACACACAGAGACACAGAAGAGACACACCAAGAGGACACACCATGAGACACACAGGAGGACACAGCAGAAGAGACACACCGTATACACACATAGACTCAGTCATATACACAGACTACACACCATATTCCACACCAGATACACATTCCATATACACAACCAGATGACACACCAGATAACACCAGTACAACCAGAGGACCAGCAAGCACAGGCAGGACACCACCCGAGACACACCAAGCTACAGCAGGAGCAACCCAGAACCACACCAGAGACACAGCAATACACAGCAGAGACACGACCAGAGACAATCATATGACCACACCAGCTACACACCCATAGTACACACCATGAGTGACAAACCAGAGTACACAGCACGAACATCATAGGACACCACCAGAGAAACACCAGGATACACATAAATACAGCAGCATATACACACCATAGACACATCATATAACATCACAAACATTTGCCCAATATACACAAACATTACACACCATATACACAACCATTACACACCCATAACACCATATACCACAGCATAACACGCAGAGAACATCAGGAGACAACCATATAACACCAGATACACACCAGATACACACCAGATGAGCACAGCATAGATACACATCAATACAACCAGAACACACCAGAGCACACCATGTATTACACACCATATAGCAACCCATATACACATTCATATAACACACATTACACACATCTACACATATATTTACACACCATATACACACCAATACACACCATATACACAGCAGAGAACCACACAATACACCACCATACACACATCATAGCACAGATATACACAACAGAGACACACCATAGTACACAGCAGAGCACACCAGTATACAACCAAGTACACACCTAGAGACAGCACATGATACCACACACGAACGCGGAGACACACAGAGCACACCCACGCACAGCAGGGGACCCACCAGAGACTACACCAGAGACACAGCAGAGACACAGGGGGCAGAGACAAATCCAGAGACAGCAGCGACACACCCGAGACCAGCCAGAGAAACACCCAGAGACACTCCAGAGGACACATCCCGCACAGCAGGGACCACACCTAGAGAACAACAGAGACACGCAGAGACACAGCAGAGGACACACCCGAGAAAGACAGAGCCAAAGCAGAGACACACCAGATGAGACACCCAGAGAACACCAGAGACACACACAGAGACACAGCCAGAACAGCAGAGACACATCCAAGACAACCATATACACATGCACGCACATCAGAGACACACAGAGAACTACCCAGAGGACACAGCAGATACACCCAGATACACACATAGATACACCCCCATATACAAATCATAGACACACCATATACACACCAGATACACGTCATATACACGTCATATGCACGTCATAGACACGTCATATACACGTCATATAACGTCAATACACGGACATAGACACGGCAGATACACGGCAGATAACACGTGTCAGATACACGTCAGAGACACAAAGAGACACACCATATAACAGCCCCACAGTGCAGAGTACACAGCACACAACACGCCAGAGACACCCACAGAGACACAGCCATGCGCACAGCACAAAGCAGCGACACACCAGAACACACCAGAGACTACAGCCAGAGACACACCAAACACAGCAGAGACACAGCAGCGACACACCAGAGACACAGCAGAGACACAGGAGAGACCCACCAAGCCACAGGAGAGACACACCAGAGACATCAACCAGAGACACCACCAGAGGACACAGCAGAGACAACAGGCAGAGACACTACCCAGTAGACAGCACCAGAGAACGAGCAAACCACAGCAGAGACACACAGAGACACAGCACGCACAGCAGAGGGACACACCAGAGACACAGCAGAGACCAGAAGAGACACAGGCAGAGACACACCAGAGACCACAGTAGAGACACAGCAGAGACACAGCAGAGGACACACAGAGGACACAGCAGAGACACAGCGAGAGGAACACACCAGGACACAGAAGAGACACACAAGAGACACTAGCGAGACACAACTCAGGAGACACCAGAGACACACCAGAGGAACAGCAGACACAGCAGAGACAGCAACACGGAGCAGAGATCACACCAGAGAACACAGAGAGACACACCAGGAGACACACCCAGATACCCAGCAGAGACACAGCAGAGACTACACCAGAGAAACACCAGAAACACCAGAGACCAGAGACACAGCAGAGAACAGCACACACAGAGAGACCAGGCAGAGACCATCAGCAGAGACCCACAGCAAGAGACCACAGCAGAGAATACACCTAGACAGCACCAGGACACACAGAGACACACCAGAGACACACCAGAGACCCAGCAACCACACCAGAGACACAGAGAAACACACCAGAGACAAAGCAGAGACACACAGAGACACAGCAGTACACACCAGAGACACAGCAGAGACACACCATGCTGAACAGCATATACACACCATGACACACCATAGACACACCAATACAAGTATATACACGTCCAGATAACAAGTCAGATAAACGGTTCCTATACAACGTCCTATACACGGTCATGAGGACACGTCAGTATACAGGCAGAGACACGGCAGCGACACGGGAGAGGACACGACCAGAGACACAGCAGAGGACACACCAGAGACACAGCACACACAGCAGAGGACACACCCAGAGACACACCAGAGACCCACACAGACGCCACAGCAGAGGACACACACAGAGACACACCATAGTAACACAGCACACACAGCAGAGACACACCAGAGACACACCGGACACAGTTACCAGCGACACACCAGAGACACAGCACACACAGCAGATACCACAGCATAGAAAACACAGAGACACAGGAGAGACCACACCAGAGACACAGCAGAGACAACCCAGGAGGACACAGCACCACACAGCAGAGACACACAGAGACACACACCCGAGAAACACAGCAGAGACACACCAGAGACACAGGCAGAGAACAGCATGAGACACACCAGGAGAACACAAGGAGACAGAGCAAGAGAACAGCATCATCACAGCAGAGACAAGCAGAGGACACACCAGAGACACAGCATATACACCCCAGATACACATTATACACACCATATACACAGCATAGACACCACCCTATGACAACATATCACATCATATAGCACACCATAGGAATACACCATCGCAGATACACACAGATGACACAAGCATGAACACCCAGAGACCACACCCATGATAAACACATAGACACATCACACACACCATATAACACAGCACACACACCATATTACACTCAGATAACAAACACCAGAGACCAAAAACCATATACACATAATGACACCTCATGTACACATCATATATACACACCATGTACACAACCATTGTAAGCATCTATTATCATACCATGGACCACATCATGTAACACCAGCAATACACCTCAACACCACACATATACAATCACCACACCACATCATATTACACAGGCATATACACATCAATTACACACATATACACATGATATAACATCATATACCACATCATTATACGCACCATATAAACACCATATACGCACAATATACGCACCATTATACATACCATATACACCATCATGTACACAGCATATACCACACCCATAACAACATATACATACCATATACACACCATATACACACATATATACACACCGCTATACACACCATATACCAACCCCATATACACACCTAACCACATCATATAACACAGCATTATACACACCAGATACACATCAAGACACATCACACAAACCAGTACACACCAGATACAACAGCATAACAAACCGATACACCCAGAGACAACATCCAGATAAACGAGACACATCACATACCGCAGATACACAGCACACACACCAGGAGACCAAAGAAGAACACACCAGAGGGGACACACCGAGAAACACCAGAGACACAGCAGAGACACATCCGAGACACAGCAGAGACACAGCAGAGAAACAGCAGAGACACAGCAGAGACACACAAGAGACACACCAGATAAACAGGCAGAGACAACAGCAGAGACACACAAGACACACAGCAGATGACACACCAGAGACACACCAGAGACACACCAGCGACCACAAAGGATACACCACCAGATAACACCATATAACACGTTCAGCGCAACACACCCTAGAGACACACCAGATACACACCATAGAACACACCATAGACAATCATAGACCCACACCAGAGACACCACCAGATGACACACCAATAGACACCCACCAGAGACACGAAGAGACACACCAGAGACAGCACCAGAGAACACCAGAGCACACCAGAGTACACACCAGAGACACACCAGAGACACACCAGAGAAACCACCAAGACACACCGAGACAACACAGCGACACACCGAGACACACCATGACACACCAGAGACACACCAGAGAGCACACCCAGAGACACAGCAGATACAAGCAGAGACACACCAGAGACACAGCAGAACACAGCACACACACCAGAGACACACCAAGACACAGCAGAGGGACACACCAGAGACAACAAGGCACACCAGAGACACGAGACACCAGCACAGACAGCAGATGACACAGCACCAACACACCGAGGAAGCAGCAGAGACACCCAGAGAAACACCAGAGACACACCAGTAGACACAGAAGAGAACAGGCCATACCAAGCAGGAAACAGCATGACAAGCAGAGACACACAGAGACACACCATAGGACACAGACAGAGGACAAGCAGGAGATAACACCAGAGACACACAGCAGAGACTAACACCAAGACACACCAGAGACAACAGAGACACACCAGAGACACACCAGAGACACACCATAGACACACCAGAGACACGGCAGGCAGAACCCCACCAGAACACACCCAGAGGACACACCAGAACACCCCCCGAGACACACCTAGAACACAGCAGAGACACTACCAGAGACCACCCCAGAGACACACCAGAGGACACACAGCAGACCAACACCAGAGACACACCAGCGACACAGCAGAGGTACACAGCAGAGACACACCCAAGACACCACCAAGAGACACCACCCGCGACACGCATGAGAAACGAGCAGATACACATCAATACCACACATTTTACCACACATATATACCACAACATATACACACCATATAACACATATACACACCAATACACACCATATACACACCAGATACCATCTATACACACCATATAAACACCATATACACCATCATATACACACATATACACACATATACACAACCATATACACACCATATACACAACCATATACCACCATATACACACATATACACGTCATATACAACCATATACCACACATGACACACAATATACACGTCATATACACGTCATATACACACCATAACACACCAATATCCCACCAATACACACCATATACCACACCATTATACCACCATATACACACCATATACCACACCATATACACAACCATATACACACCATATACAAACCCATATACACACCATCGTACACACCATTATACACGTCATATACACACACATATACACACCATATTACACACCATATTACACACAATTCACCACACCATATACACCACATCATATACAAATCCATATACACACCACTACACACCATATACACACATATACCACACCATATACACCCCATATCAACACCATATACACACCAGATACACAGATATAACACCAGATACACATCATATACACATCATATACACATTCATATACACACAAGAGACACACCATATACAAATCATAAACACACAGATACACCCATAGGACACACCATATACACACATATAGCACACATATACACACCATGTACACACACATATACACACCAGATACACACCATATCACCGCATATACACAGCCAGATACACACCATAGAACCACGATACACATCACATACAGCTATACACATCACACACCCATATACAAGCCGAGACACACCATATACACAGCATAACACGGGTCAGATACACCACCAGAGAACACGAGACACATCACACCAGAATAGACACATTCACAAACACCATATACACATCAGATAAACACATATACACACAATATACACACCATATACACACAATGTACACACCAGATACACACCATATAACACAGGCATATACAACAGAATCGTACCACACCATGAGACACTAGACACAGCACACGACAGGCATATACACATCACACACACCATATACACATCATATACACACCATATACACAGCAGTATACACAGCAGATCCACACCCATATACACTATACACATCCATACAGCATCTACACATCACACACACCATATACACACCATATACACACCATATACACAGCATATACACATCATTAACACACCATATACACACCCAGATACAAGAGTAAACTGCACATACAGCAGATACACAATCAGATACAATGGCAGATACAGAACCTAGACACACATAGTCACAGATATACACATATATACACAGGGAGAGACACACCAGAGAACACACCAGAGACACAGGCAGAGACACACCAGGAAACACAGAGACACACCAGGAGACACACAGCAGGAGACACACAGCAGAGGAACACCAGAGACACAGCAGGACACACCAGAGACAACCAGAGACTACACCAGAGACACACCAGAGACAACCTCAGGGACAAGCAGAGACACACCACCAGAGACACACCAGGATGACACACCAGAGACAACACAGATAGACAAAAAGCGAGACACACCATTAGAAACAGCACTAGACAACCAGAGACACACCAGTAGACACACAGGAGACAACACCAGAGACACAGCAGAGACCACATCCAGATACACAGGCAGAGAAACAGCAGAGACAAACCAGAGACACAGCACAAACACAGCAGACACACCAGAGGAAATCAGAGACACATCAGATACACAGCAGAGACACACATCATAGACAACAGCAGAGTACACTCCAGAGCCACACCAGATAACACCATAGACACACAATAGAACATGTCAGATACACATAGATACACACCATAGACACGCCATATAACACACCATAGACCACGCCAGATACACGCCATATGACACGTCATATACACGGTCATATGACACGTTCAGAGTACCCACCATGTACACCGCATATGTCACACAGTTCATATACAATCATAGGACACATCATATACACACCATATTCACAGCAGGAGTACACACCCGATACACACCATAACATAATACACACCAGAGGGACACAGCATATACACAGCAGAGACACAGCAGAGACACAGAATAGACAAAGTCAGACACAGGGGCGAGACACAACAAATACATATACACATCACATACAGCATATACACATCACACACACCATTAGACACAGCAGAGACAAACCAATGCAAGCTTGGGTCTTAATTGACCAAATGACTTTTTCACATCTCTTTTGACCCACTTTCATCTTTGTTAGATGTTAACATTACATAAACATGTCTCCTTTAAGTTGGGGAGACTAAACAACAATTGCCGTATGGCCCAGCACAGAAAAAACAATGTCTTGGGTCAGTACTACACCATGTACTGTACCTTCATCTTAAGGAAAAAATGACACATGTTTGAAGACCACATTCAGGAGGTCCCTGACCCCTTGCTGGTATATGGAGGTCCCATGTCCATTGCTTTTTTATGGAGGTCCCTGACCACTTGCTGTTACATGGAGGTCCCATGTCCATTGCTTTTTTATGGAGGTCCCTGACCACTTGCTGTTATATGGAGGAACCTTGTTGTTATTTGAAGGTCCCTGACCCCTTTGCTGTGATATGGAGGTCCCTGACCCCTTGCTGTTATATGGAGGGTCCCTGACCCCTTGCTGTTATATGGAGGTCCCTGACCCCTTGCTGTTATATGGAGGTCCCTGACCCTTGCTGTTATATGGAGGTCCCTGACCCCTTGCTGTTATATGGAGGTCCCTGACCCCTTGTTGTTATATGGAGGTCCCTGACCCCTTGCTGTTATATGGAGGTCCCTGACATGCTGTTTATGGAGGTCCCTGACCCCTTGCTGTTATATGGAGTCCCTGACCCTTGCTGTTATTGGAGGGGAGGTCCTGACCCCTTGCTGTTATATGGGGTCCCTGACCCCTTGCTGTTATATGGAGGTCCCTGACCCCTTGCTGTTATATGGAGGTCCCTACCCCTTGCTGTTATGGAGGTCCCACCCCTTGCTGTTATATGGAGGTCCCTGACCCCTTGCTGTTATATGGAGTCCCTGACCCCTGCTGTTATATGGAGGGTCCTGACCCCTTGCTGTATATGGAGGTCCCTGACCCCTTGCTGTTATATGGAGGTCCCTGACCCCTTGCTGTTATATGAGGTCCCTGACCCTTGCTGTATATGGAGGTCCCTGACCCTTGCTGTTATATGGAGGTCCCTGACCCCTTGCTGTTATATGGAGTCCCTGACCCCTTGCGTTATATGGAGGTCCGACCCCTTGCTGTTATATGGAGGTCCCTACCCCTTGCTGTTATATGGAGGTCCCTGATCCCTTGCTGTTATATGGAGGTCCCTGACCCATTACTGTTATATGGAGGTCCCTGACCCATTACTGTTATATGGAGGTCCCTGACCCCTTGTTATGATATGGAGGTCCCTGACCCCTTGCTGTTATATGGAGGTCCCTGACCCCTTGTTATTATATGGAGGTCCCTGACCCCTTTTTGTTATATGGAGGACCCTGACCCCTTTCTGTTATATGGAGGTCCCTGACCCCTTGCTGTTACATGGAGGTCCCTGACCCCTTGCTGTTATATGGAGGTCCCTGACCCCTTGCTGTTATATGGAGGTCTCTGATCACTTGCTGTTATATGGAGGTCCCTGACCCCTTGCTGTTATATGGAGGTCCCTGACCCCTTGCTGTTATATGGAGGTCCCTGACCCCTTGCTGTTATATGGAGGTCCCTGACCCATTACTGTTATGTGGAGGTCCCTGACCCCTTGCTGTGATATGGAGGTCCCTGACTTCTTTCTGTTATATGGAGGTCCTGACCCCTTGCTGTTAATGGATCCCTGACCCTTGCTGTTATATGGAGGTCCCTGACCCTTCTGTTATATGGAGGTCCCTGACCCCTTGCTGTTATATGAGGGTCCCTGACCCATTACTGTTATAATATGGAGGTCCCTGACCCCTTGCTGTTATATGGAGGTCCCTGACCCCTTGTTATTATATGGAGGTCCCTGACCCCTTTTTGTTATATGGAGGACCCTGACCCCTTTCTGTTATATGGAGGTCCCTGACCCCTTGCTGTTACATGGAGGTCCCTGACCCCTTGCTGTTATATGGAGGTCCCTGACCCCTTGCTGTTATATGGAGGTCTCTGATCACTTGCTGTTATATGGAGGTCCCTGACCCCTTGCGGTTATATGGAGGTCCCTGACCCCTTGCTGTTATATGGAGGTCCCTGACCCATTACTGTTATGTGGAGGTCCCTGACCCCTTGCTGTGATATGGAGGTCCCTGACTTCTTTCTGTTATATGGAGGTCCTTAACTCCTTGCTGTTGTATGGAGGTCCCTGACTCCTTGCTGTTGTATGGAGGTCCCTCACCCGTTTGCCGTTATATGGAGGGTCCTTGACCCCTTGCTGTTATTTTCTGATAGGACACCTTATAAGGTATTTATTGCCAACAGATTCTTGTACAAGTCATTCTGAATTGAGATCCAGTCGGATGACTAGAGAAACGTCTTCAAGAACTAAACTTCTAGTCCACTTGATCTAACTGAATGGCATATGCTGTAAGTTTGGCAAGTGAAATGTTGTTTCTACTATCCAGTGGACCCTTTGTAACTCTATAGTAACTACTAAGTAGTAAATGTATTGACACTTATTGTTTGTAGGAGCCTACAAGTCAGACTTGGGGAGCACAACATATTTTCAAATGAGGGGACCGAACAGTTCATTAGCTCTGCCAAGGTCATCAGACATCCCAACTACAATTCCAGGATCTTGGACAATGACATCATGTTGATCAAACTCTCCAGTCCAGCCAATCTCAACTCCTACGTAAAGACCGTGTCTCTGCCCTCTGGATGTGCTGCTGCTGGAACCACCTGCCTGATCTCTGGATGGGGGAACACATTGAGCAGTGGCAGTAAGTCAACCGACCTAGAGACTAAGGACCTTACATATGAAATACCCACAAAACATACAATAGATACAAGTTTCTTTACATGCAACATGTCTTCTTCTGTCTTCAGCTAATTACCCTGACCTCCTGCAGTGTCTTAATGCTCCGATTCTTTCCGAGAATGACTGCAACGGTTCCTATCCAGGGGAGATAACCAAAAACATGTTCTGTGCCGGATTCCTGGCTGGTGGTAAAGACTCCTGCCAGGTAATTATCATTTCTACAATTCCAATGTTTGTCTCTTTCTATACATTGAACCTTGATTCCAAAACACAGCTTGTCCTGGGTGATAGTCTTCATGGGAATGGGACCTGTACGTGTGTTTGGAATATCCACTTGGCTCCAACCATATTTTAGGAATTTTGCAGGATACAAACTTGTCTTGGGCTCTGACTGTTTCTACTCTCTTCCTTCCTTTAGGGCGACTCAGGTGGCCCCGTGGTTTGCAATGGGCAATTGCATGGGGTCGTCTCCTGGGGCTACGGATGTGCTCAGAGGAATTACCCTGGGGTCTACACAAAAGTCTGCAACTTCAACTCCTGGATCCAGACCACCATGTCATCGAATTAGACCCCTTATCTGACCTTCATCCTCCATTAAAACATAAACTTACCCCAAATCTTGTATTGGAAACACAAATAAAGTGGGGGATTATAATACTTGTGTGTCCTTCTTACACCACGATTCTTTTTTCTTTCCCCGCTATTACTGGATTTAAGCTGGTGAGACTTATGGAGGTTTTTGGTCACCCCTGTATCTCTCTAGACCTGACACCAT
This sequence comes from Hymenochirus boettgeri, assembly GCA_019447015.1. Taxonomy (NCBI): domain Eukaryota; kingdom Metazoa; phylum Chordata; class Amphibia; order Anura; family Pipidae; genus Hymenochirus; species Hymenochirus boettgeri. The sequence goes on from JAACNH010001200.1 coordinate 73,747, forward strand.
GAGGTCTAGTTATAAACCTGCAGTATCAGTAATTAATGATACTGTGGGTCTGTATGTTATAGTTTGTACCACATGGTATCTGTATGTTATGGGGCTCCTGGTATCTTAGACATGGTCATAAAATACAGATGCTCATACTTCCTGATCATGGTTAAGGTGTGGTAGGTCTATATATCCTAGCAAACGTGTGCAAAGTGGGAATTATGTGTATATAAGTTTATGTGTGGATACAGTGGATAGAAAATCTTGACACGCCCTCTAAAATTTTTTGTACAATGAGTTTTGTACAATAAAAAAAAGAAACAAAAGCAAGAAGTTAAAAAGAAATAAAAAAAAAAAACAGATCCTGGCTCTATTAGTGTCACGTGTCACACCCCCTTATTTAATACTTTGATCGTGTTAGTTGATTGGTATATCTGGACTTTGCAAGTTTTACCTACTATTTATAGTATAGATTTATAGAAATATTATGAGAAAAGTTCAGGCACCATTAATACACTGGAGATAGTTTGGGTGAAGATATATCAGTGCATATATACCAGATTGAAGCACAGGTATTGTAAGGTGGTCAAGACCACCCCCCCTTCTCACTTTTCAGCCATTAGACATAACTTTAATGGGAGGCTATGGAGAGCCCAGTACAGAACTTGTATTAAGGGTCTCAGAATTAAAACCCTGAGATTAGAAAGAGGATCCAGACTGTGCCTACACAATATGATATTTTCAATTACGTTTGAGTGCATCAGTGCAAGAAAATTTTTTATGTGGGTTTGGATTTGGGACCGCAAGATATCAGGCAGCTATATAGCTTAAGGTGCAGAACATAAAATGCAAAGGAGTAAAAACCAGCATTGCATAAAGGGCATGTCCACTCCCAAAACTAAATTCTCCCCCACTGCTGGTTCCACTGTGTAGTGATTAGAAATCCTTACTTTACCTCTCTGCTCCAAATGGTTCTGCTGTAATGTCCTAGAAAGTGAAGACCAGGAGCCTGGCTGGTAGGGAAAATGTTTCCGCCTCTTAGGTGTCCTCCCAGAGGTTTGTGGCTTGCTCACTGCATCCCTCCCACCCGTCCTCCCTCCCGATTCCTGTTTGTCGCCTGGTGCCCCTAGTGTGATCTAGTGGACCCTCTCCCACCCCCAACAGCCATATTTGTTAGTTCCCCCGGCATTGTGCACTGACAGATTCCTGGACGAGAGTAGAGGACATCTCTCCAAGAAATTCACCAAGGAGAACCAAATAATACACAGTGTCTGAAGATTAAATCTCGTATAACAACACAACCCCGAAACATCCACATTATACAAACTTCATTAGAAACCAGACGCCACTCCCACACCCAAGAGTGATAATGATAATATCCATATTACCCATTGAGACGCCTAAAGAAAGGGAAGGAGATCAGACTGTTCACCCGCTTCTCAATTACTACAAACTGACCCACCACAAATGAATATAACCCACACCATACACAGTTACTGTAAGGATAATAAAACAACAAGGGACCCACATAGTCAGAGACCTCTATCCACTCCTCAGGCCAATAGAAGACAGAAACAGCAATTGTTAACCACCAGCACCATCTACCCTACCTGAAGTAAATGGATTATGGGCCTTTATTTACTTGGACGACACAATACAAACCCAGAAACAAGACTAGAGTAGAGATCAGCCATGGAACTGCACCCGTATAACCAAGGGAAAGACATTAATCCACCTACCGACCTAAACTCCAAAAACAACAGTTCAACGGGAATTTACCAAACCCCAAGCTTGATTCCCCTCTTTAACTCAGTTCCTTGCGACCCTTAGCCCAACCTTTCACCAATGATAAAAGGAGCCCACAAGGCCAACAACTTGCCACACTCCTAGTTCAGCTAGGCACACGCCACAAGAAACGGTGTTAATTCACCATCTTCAACAATATTGTGGGAAATGTTCCCATCCATGAAACTGTTCGTATTAAAGTTATAGTTCAACTGGTCAATAAAGGCATCTCAGTTCGGGTTCCCACTGGTGGAGATAACAGGCCTCCCAAAAGTGATTAGGGTAAGAGTGCCAAAGGGACACAAGTCAGTGGTATAATGTGGTCTTCAGTGGTTGGTACAGGGATACTATATAATAATGAGAATTACTGGTATTAATACCTATACTGTAGTTCTGGTTGGTATAGGGATACTATATAATATTGAGAATTACTGGTATTAATACATATACTGTAGTTCTGGTAGGTACAGGGATACTATATAATAATGAGAATTACTGGTATTAATACATATACTATAGTTCTGGTTGGTACGGGGATACTATATAATATTGAGAATTACTGGTATTAATACATATACTGTAGTTCTGGTTGGTACGGGGATACTATATAATATTGAGAATTACTGCTATTAATACATATACTGTAGTTCTGGTTGGTTCAGGGATACTATATGATATTGAGAATTACTGCTATTAATACATATACTGTAGTTCTGGTTGGTACAGCGATACTATATAATATTGAGAATTACTAGTATTAATACATATACTGTAGTTCTGGTTGGTACGGGGATACTATATAATATTGAGAATTACTGGTATTAATACATATACTGTAGTTCTGATTGGTACAGGGATACTATATAATATTGAGAATTACTGGTATTAATACATATACTGTAGTTCTGGTTGGTACGGGGATACTATATAATATTGAGAATTACTGGTATTAATAAATATACTGTAGTTCTGGTTGGTAAAGGGATACTATATAAAATTGAGAATTACTGGTATTAATACATATAGATCTGGTTGATCCAGGGATACTTTCCGATTGCCGTTTGGAGTCAGGAAGGATTCCCCCCCCCCCTTTTTTAGCTGGGGTTTTTTGCCTTCCTCTGGATCAACTGATAGGTAGGGTAAAAAAAAAAAATGAGGGTGAATAGGTTGGACTTGATGGACGTACGTCTGTATTCAACCTCAATTACTATGTTACTATGAAACTGTTATACAGACATTATGGGTAAGGTATAAAGGTTGGACTAGATGGACGTATGTCTTTATACAACCTCCAATACTATGTTACTATGAAACTGTTATACAGACATTATGGGTAAGGTATAAAGGTTGGACTAGATGGACGAATGTCTTTATACAACCTCCAATACTATGTTACTATTTAACTGTTATAAAGACATTATGGTTAGGGTATAAAGGATGGACTAGATGGATGTATATCTTTATACAACCTCCAATACTATGTTACTATGTAACTGTTATACAGACATTATGGGTAGGGTATAAAGGTTGGACTAGATGGATGTATGTCTTTATACAACCTCCGATACTATGTTACTGTGTAACAGTTATACAGACATTATGGGTAGGGTATATAGGTTGGACTAGATGGACGTATATCTTTTTACAACCTCCAATACTATGTTACTATGTAACTGTTATACAGACATTATGGGTAGGGTATAAAAGTTAGACTAGATGGACGTATGTCTTTATACAACCTCCAATACTATGTTACTATGTAACTGTTATACAGACATTATGGGTAGGTATAAGGTTGACTTCGATGGACGTATGTCTTGGTATATCAACCTCCAATTACTATGTTACTATGTAACTGTTTAACAGACATTATGGGTAGGGTATAAGGTTGGACTAGATGGACGTATTCTTTATACCAACCTCCAATACATGTTCTATGTCACCTGTTATACAGACATTATGGGTAGGTATAAAGGTTGGGACAAGATGGACTTATGTCTTTATACACCTCCAATACTATGTTACTAGTTAACTGTTATATAGACATTAGGGTAGGGTATAAGTTTGGACTGAGATGGACGTATGTCTTTATACAACACTCCAATTACTAGTTACTATGTAACTGTTATCAGACATTATGGGTGGGTATAAAGGTTGGACTAGATGGACGTATGTCTTTATACAACCTCCATACTATGTTTCTAGTAACAGTTATACAGACATTATGGTGTAGGGTAAAGGTTGGACTAGATGGACTATTCTTTATACACCTCCATACTATGTTACTATGTAACTGTAGACAGACATTATGGGTTGGTATAAGTTGGACAAGATGGACGTATGTCTTATACAACCTCCATATCTAGTGTTACTATGTAATGTTATACCGGCATTATGGGTAGGGTATAAAGGTTGGACTAGATTGACGTATGTCTTTTATCAACCTCCATACTATGTTACTCATGTAACGTTATACAGGCATTATGGGTTAGGGTATAAAGGTTGGACTAGATGGACGTATATCTTTATCAACCTCCAATACTATGTACTATGTAACTGTTATACAGACATTATGGGTAGGGTATAAAGGTTGGACTAGATGGACGTATGTCTTTATACAACCTCCAATACTATGTTTACAATGTAACTTTTATCAGACATTTGGGTAGTATAAAGGTTGGACTAGATGGACGTATGTCTTTATAAAACTCCAATACTATGTTACTATGTAACTGTTATACAGGACATTATGGGTAAGGTATAAAGGTTGGACTAGATGGACAATGTCTTTATACAACCTCCAATACTATGTTACTATGTAACTGTTTATACAGACATTTGGGTAGGGTATAAAGGTTGGACTAGATGGACGTATGTCTTTAATCCAACCTCCAATACTATGTTACTATGTAACTGTTATACAGCCATTATGGGTAGGTATAAGGTTGGACTAGATGGACGTATGTCTTTATCCAACCTCCAATACTATGTTTACTATGTAACTGTTATACAGCATTATGGGTAGGGTATAAAGGTTGGACTAGATGGACGTATGTCTTTATACAACCTCCAATACTATTTACTATGTAACTGTTAACTAGACATTATGGGTAGGGTATAAAGGTTGGACTAGATGGACGTATGTCTTTATACAACCTCCAATACTATGTTACTATGTACCTGTTATACAGACTTTATGGGTAGGGTATAAAGGTTGGACTAATGGACGTATGTCTTTATACAACCTCCAATACTATGTTACTATGTAACTGTTATACAGACATTATGGGTAGGGTATAAAGGTTGGACTAGATGGACGTATGTCTTTATACAACCTCCAATACTATGTTTACTATGTAACTGTTATACAGACATTATGGGTAGGTATAAAGTTGGACTAGATGGACGTATGTCTTTATACAACCTCCAATACTATGTTACTATGTAACTGTTATACAGACATTATGGGTAGGGTATAAGGTTGGACTAGATGGACGTATGTCTTTATACAACCTCCAATACTATGTTACTATTAACTTTATACAAAGACATTATGGGTAGGGTAAAAGGTTGGACTAGATGGACGTATGTCTTTATACACCTCCAATACTATGTTACATGTAACTGTTATACAGACATTATGGGTAGGGTATAAAAGGTTGGACTAGATGGACGTATGTCTTTATACAACCTCAATACTATGTTACATTAACGTTTATCAGACATTATGGGTAGGGTATAAAGGTTGGACTAGATGGACTTATGTCTTTATCAAACCTCCAATACTATGTTACTATGTAACTGTTATACAGACATTATGGGTAGGGTATAAAGGTTGGACTAGATGGACTTATTGTCTTTATACAACCTCCAATACTATGTTACTATGTACTGTTAGACATACCTTATGGGTAGGGTATAAGGTTGACTAGATGGACGTATTTCTTTATACAACCTTCCAATCTATGTTACTACTGTAACTGTTTACAGACATTATGGTAGGTGAAAGGTTGACTAGATGGACGTATGTCTTTATACAACCTCCAATACTATGTTACTTGTACACTGTTATAAACGACTTATAGGTAGGGTATAAAGGTTGGACTGAGGACGTATGTCTTTATACAACCTCCACTATACTATGTTACTTGTAACTGTTATACCAGACATTATGGGTAGGGTATAAAGGTTGGACTAGATGGACGTAAGTCTTTTAACACCTCCATACTATGTTACTATGTAACTGTATAGACAATTATGGTAGGGTATAAAGGTTGGACTAGAATGGACGTATGTCTTTATACAACCTCCAATACTATGTTACTATGTAAACTTGTTATACAGACATTATGGTAGGGGGTATAACGTGGACTAGATGGCCGTATCGTTATAAGACCCCATACTTGTTACTATGTACTGTTATAACAGACATTATGGGTAGGGTATAAAGGTTGGACTAGATGGACGTTGCTTTATACAACCTCCAATAGCTATGTTACGATGTACTGTTGATAAGCAGACATTAATGGGTAGGGTAAAAGGTTGGCTAGAGTGGCGTACTGTCTTTTACAACCTCCAATACTATGTTACTAGTGTAACTGTTTACAACATTATGGTAGGGTATAAGTTGGACTAGATCGGACGTATGTCTTATTACAACCTCCAATACTATGTTACTAGTGTAACTGTTATACAGACTTATGGGTAGTATAAGGTGGACTATACGGACGTGATGTCTTTTACAAACCTCCAATACTATGTTACTAGCTATGTGTCTGTTATACAGACATATGGTAGGGTATAAAGGTTGACTAGACGGACGTAGTTCTTTATACACCTCCAATACTATGTTACTTGATAACTGTTATACAGACATTATGGTAGGGTATAAAGGTTGGACTAGACTGGACGTATAGTCCTTTAATACACCCTCCAAACTAATGTTACTTGTAACTTGTTATACAGACAACTTATGGGTAGGGGTATAAAGGTGTACTAGATGGAACGTAGTGTCTTTAACACCTCCAATACTATATGTTACTATTGTAACTGTTATACAACATTATGGTCGGTATAAAGGGTTGGACTAAATGGACGTATGTCTTTATACAACCCCCAACTATGTTACTATGTAACTGTTTACAGACTTTGGGTAGGGTATAAGGTTGACTGGATGGACGTGATTTCTTTAGAAACCTCCAATACTACTGTTCTATGGTACTGTTATACAGCATATGGGTAGGTTAAAATTGGACTAGATGGACGTATGTCTTTATACAACCCCATACTATGTTACTAGTCACTGTTATACAGACATTATGGGTTAAGGGTATAAAGGTTGGACAGATGGACGTATCTTTATACACCTCCAATACTATGTACTATGTAACTGTTTATACAGACATTATGGTAGGGTATAAAGGTTGGACTAGATGGACGTATGTCTTTATACAACCTCCAATACTATGTAACTCTGTAAACTGTTATAAACAGACATTATGGGTAGGTTAAAGTTTGGACCTAGATGACGTTTCTTTATAAACCTCCATACTATTTTCCTATGTAACTGTTATACAGAATTATGGTAGGTATAAGGTTGGACTAGATGGACGTATGTCTTTTATCCAACCTCCATACTATTTACTATTACTGTTATACAACATTATGGGTAATTATAAAGGTTGGACTAGACGGATGGTCTTTTACAACCCTCAATACATGTTACTGATGTTACTGTTACCAGACATATGGGTAGGGTATAAAGGTTGGACTAGATGGACGTATGTCTTTATCAACCTCCAATACTATGTTACTATGTACTGTTATACAGACATTATGGGTAGGGTATAAAGGTTGGACTAGATGGACGTAGTCTTTATAACAACCTCCAATACTATGTTACTGTTAGACAGACATTATGGTTAGGGTATAAAGTTGGCTAGATGCCGTATGTCTTATCAACCTCCAATCTATGTTCTATGTAACTGTTATACGACATTAGGGTAGGGTAAAAGGTTGGACTAGATGACGTATTCTTTATACAACCTCCATACTATGTTACTTTACTTTATACAAATTATGGTAGGGTATAAAGGTTGGACTAGACGGACTGATGTCTTTATACAACCTCCATACTATGTTACTTGTACTGTTATAACAGACATTATGTATGTTATAAGGTTGGACTAGACGACAATGTCTTTATACAACCTCAAATAACTATTTTACTATGTTACTTTGCTACAGACATGAGGTAGGTTATAAAGGGTTGGACTATGACGGACGTATTTCTTTATTACAACCTCCAATACTATGTTACTATGTAACTGTTATACAGACATTAGGGTATGGTATAAGGTTGGACTAACGACGTATGTCTTTATACAACCTCCAATCTATTTCTATGTACGGTTATACAACCATTATGGGTGGGTATAAATGTTTGGACTAGATGGATGTATGTCTTTAAACAACCTCCAATACTATGTTACTATGTCTGTTATACAGACATTATGGGTAGGGTATAAAGGTGACTAGATGACGTTATCTTTATCCAACTCCAATACTATGTTACTATGTACTGTTAACAGACATTATGGTAGAGGTATAAAGGTTGGACTAGATGGACGTATGTCTTTATACAACCTCCAATACTATGTTACTATGTAACTGTTATACGGACATTATGGGTAGGGTATAAAGGTTGGACTAGATGGATGTATGTCTTTATACAACCTCCAATACTATGTTACTATGTTAACTATTATACAACATTATGGGGAGGGTAATAAATGTTGGACTAGTGGATGTTGTCTTTATACAACCTCCAATACTATGTTACTATGTAACTGTTATACAGACATTATGGGTAGGGTATAAAAGGTTGACTAGATGGACGTGTCTTTATACCCTCCAATACTATGTTACTATGTAACTGTTATCGACTTATGGGTAGGGTATAAGGTTGGACTAGACGGACGTATGTCTTTATACAACCTCCAATACTATTTTTACAATGTAACTGTTATACAGACATTATGGGTAGGGTAATAAGTGGACTAGATGGACGTATGTCTTTATACACACCTCCAATACTATTTTACTATGTTACTGTTATACAACATTATGGGTAGGGTGTAAAGGTTGGACTAGATGGACGTATGTCTTTATCAACCTCCAATACTATGTTACTATGTAACTGTTATACAGACATTATGGGTAGGGTATAAAGGTTGGCTAGACTACGTATGTCTTTATACACCTCCAATACTATGTTACTATGTAACTGTTATACAGACATTATGGGTAGGGTTAAAGGTTGGACTAGATGAAGTTATCTTTATACACCCTCCAATACTATGTACTATGTAACTGTTATACAGACTTATGGGTAGGGTATAAAGGTTGGACAATGGACTTATGTCTTTATACAACCTCCATACTATGTTACTATGTAACGTTATACAGACATTATGGGTAGGGTATAAAGGTTGACTAGATGGACGTATGTCTTTATACAACCTCCAATACTATGTTACTATGTAACTGTTATACCAGACATTATGGGTAGGGTATAAAAGGTTGGACTAGATGGACGTATGTCTTTAACAACCATCCCATACTATGTTACTTGTAATTGTATACAGACATTATGGGTAGGGGTTAAAAGGTTGGACTAGAGTACGTATGTCTTTTATACACCCCAATACTATGTTACTATGTAACTGTTATACAGACTTATGGGTAGGGTATAAAGGTTGGAGCTAGACGTACGTATGTCTTTATACAACCTCCAATACTAATGTTACTATGTAACTGTTATACAGACTTATGGGTAGGGTATAAAGGTTGGACTAGATGGACGTATGTCTTTATCAACCTCCAATACTATGTTACTATTAACTGTTATACAGACATTATGGGTAGTATAAAGGTTGGACTAGATGGACGTATGTCTTTATAAACTCCCAATACTATGTTACTATGTAACTGTTATACAGACATTATGGGTAGGGTATAAGGTTGGACTAGATGGACGTATGTTTTTATACAACCTCCAAACTTGTTACTATGTAACTGTTATACAGACATTATGGGTAGGGTATAAAGGTTGGACTAGATGGACGTATGTCTTTATACAACCTCCAATCCTATGTTACTGTGTAACTGTATACAGACATTATGGGTAGGGTAATAAGGTTGGACTAATGGATATATGTCTTTATACAACCTCCAATACTATGTTACTGTGTACCTGTTATACAGACATTATGGGTAGGGTATAAAGGTTGGACTAGATGGACGTATGTCTTTATCACATCCAATACTAGGTTTACTGTGTACTGTTATACAGACCATTAATGGGTAGGGTTAAAGGTTGCCTAGATGGACGTAGCTTTATACGCACTCCAATACTATGTTTACTGTGTAACTGTTATTACAGACATTATGGGTAGGGTATAAGGTCGGACTAGATGGACCTATTTCTTTATACAACATCCAATCTATTTTACTATGTACTGTTTATACAGACATTATGGTAGGGTTAAGGTTGGACTAGATGGACGTGTCTTTATAATCCTCCAATACTATTTACTATGTAACCGTTAGACAGACATTATGGGTAGGGGTATAAAGTTTGGACTAGATGGACGTATGTCTTTTATACAACCTCCAATACTATGTTACTATGTAACTGTTTATACAGACATTTGGGTAGGGTATAAAGGTTGGATATCATGGATGTATGTCTTATACAACCGCCAATCTCTTTTACTATGTACCTGTTTACAGACCATTATGGGTAGGTAGAAGGTCGGACTAGATGGACGTATGTCTTATACAACCTCCATACTATGTTACTATGTAACTGTTATACAACATTATGGGTAGGGTATAAAGGTTGGACTAGAGGGATGTATGTCTTTATACACCTCCAATACTATGTTACGTGTAACTGTTTACAGGACATTATGGGGAAGGGTAAAATAAAGGGTTGGACTAACGGACGTATGTCTTTATAAAAACCTCCAATACTTATGTTACTATGTAACTGTTAACAACATTATGGGAAGGGTATAAAGGTTGGACTAGATGGGACGCATGTCTTTATCAACCCCCATACTAAGTTTTACTATGTAACTGTTATAACGACTTATGGGTAGGGTATAAAGGTTGACAGTGGACGTATGTCTTTACAACCTCCAATACTATGGTACTATGTAACTGTTATCAGACATTATGGGTAGGGTATAAAGCTTGGACTAGATGGACGTATTTCTTATACAAACCTCAATACTATTGTTCTATGTTACTGTTATACAGACATTATGGGTAGGGTATAAAGGTGGACTAGATGGACGTATGTCTTTATATAACCTCCAATACTATGTTTCTTATGTAACTGTTATAACAGACTTATGGTAGGGTATAAAGGTTGACTAGACGAACATATCGTATGTCTTTATACAACGCAATACTATGTTAATATGTAACTGTTATACAGACATATGGGTAGGGTATAAATGTGGACTAGATGAACGTTATATCTTTATACAACCTCCAATACGGTTACCTATGTAACTGTTATAACAGACAGTTATGGGTAGGGTATAAAGGTTGGACTAGATGACTTATGTCTTTTATACAACCTCCATACTATTTTACTATGTAACGTTTATACAGACATTATGGGTAGGTATTAAAGGTTGGACTATTGGACTTATGTCTTTATACACCCCAATCTATGTTACTATGTAACATGTATACAGACATTTATGGGTAGGGTATAAAGGTTGGACTAGTGGACGTATGTCTTATACAACCTCCAATACTATGTACTATGTAACTGTTATACAGACATTATGGGTAGGGTATAAAGGTTGGACTGGATGGATGTATGTCTCTTATCCAATCCTCCAATACTATGTTACTATGTAACTGTTATATGCAGACATTATGGGTGGGTATAAAGTTGGACTGGATGGACGTATGTCTTTTATCAACCATCCATACTAGTTTACTATGTCCTGTTATACAGACATTATGGGTAGGGTGTAAAGGTTGGACTAGATGGACGTATGTCTTTATACAACCTCCAATACTATGTTACTATGTAACTGTATATCAGATACATTATGGGTAGGGATAAAGGTTGGACTGGATGGATTATTCTTTATCAACCTCCAATACTATGTTCTATGTAACTTACAGCAGACATTATGGGTAGGGTATAAAGATTTGGACTGGATGGACGTATGTCTTTATAACCATCCAATACTATGTTTCTATGTAACTGTTATACAGACATTATGGGTAGGTATAAAGGTTGACTAGATGGACGTATGTGCTTTATACAACATCCAATACTATTTACTTGTAACTGTTATACAGACATTATGGTAGGGTATAAAGGTTGGCTAGATGGACGTATGTCTTATAACAACCTCCAATACTGTGTTACTATTTAACTGTTATACAGACATTATGGTAGGGTATAAAGGTTGACTAGATGGACGTATGTCTTTATACAAACCCCAATACTATGTTACTGTGTAACTGTTTATACAGACATTATGGGTAGTGGTATAAAGGTTGGACTAGATGGATGTATGTCTTTATACAACCTCCAAATACTATGTTACTGTGTACCTGTTATACAAGACATTATGGGTAGGTATAAAGGTTGGACTAGATGGACGTATGTCTTTAATGCAACATCAATTAATCTATGTTCTGTGTAACTGTTATACAGACCATTATGGGTAGTATAAAGGTTGGACTAGATGGACGTATGTTCTTATACAACCTCCAATAATATTACTGTGTAACTGTTTATAACGACTTATGGGTAGGGTATAAAGGTCGGACTAGATGGACGCGTATGTCTTTTATACAACCTCCATACTATGTTACTATGTAACTGTTATACAGACATTATGGGTAGGGTATAAAGGTTGGACTAGATTGACTATGTCTTTATACACTCCTCCAATACTATGTTACTATGTAACGTTAGACAGACATTATGGGTAGGGTATAAAGTTTGGACTAGATGGACGTATTTCTTTAACAACCTCCAATACTATGTTACTATGTACGTTATCAGACATTATGGGTAGGGTAATAAAGGTTGGACTAGATGGATGTATGTCTTTTATACAACCTCCAATCTATGTTACTATGTAACTGTTATAAACATATGGGTAGGTATAAAGGTCGGACTAGTATGGACGTATGTCTTTATACAACCTCCAATACTTGTTATATGTAACTGTTATACAGGACATTATGGGTAGGGTATAAAGGTTGACTAGATGGATGTATGTCTTTATAAACACTCCAATACTATTTACTATGTTACTGTTATACAGACATATGGGTAGGGTAAAAGGTTGGACTAGATGGACGTATGTCTTTATAAACCTCCAATCTATGTTACTATGTAACTGTTATATACAGACATTATGGGTAGGGTATAAAGGTTGGACTAGATGGACGTATGTCTTATATAACCTCCATACATGTTACTATGTAATGTTATACAGACTTATGTGGTAGGTATAAAGGTTGGACTAGACGACGTATGTCTTTATACAACCTCCAATCTATGTTCTATGTAACTTTATACAGACATTTGGGTAGGGTATAAAGGTTGGACTAGATGAACGTATATCTTTATACAACCTCCATACTAGTTACTATGTAACTGTTATACAGACTTATGGGTAGGGTATAAAGGTTGGACTAGATGGACTTATGTCTTTATACAACCTCCAATCTATTTACTATGTAACTGTTATACAGAACATTATGGGTAGGGTATAAAGGTTGGACTAGATGGACGTATGTCTTATACAACCTCCAATACTATGTTACTATGTAACTGTTATACAGACTTAGGGTAGGGTATAAAGTTTGGACTAGATGGACGTATGTCTTTATACAACCTCCAATACTATGTTACTATGTAAATGTTATACAGACATTTGGGTAGGGTTAAAGGTTGGACTGGATGGATGTATGTCTTTATACAACCTCCAATACTATGTTACTATGTAACTGTTATACAGACATTATGGGTAGGGTATAAAGTTGGACTGGATGGACGTATTTCTTATACAACCTCCAATACTATGTTACTATGTAACTGTTATACAGACATTATGGGTAGGGTGTAAAGGTTGGACTAGATGGACGTATGTCTTTATACAACCTCCAATACTATGTTACTATGTAACTGTTATCAGACATTAGGGTAGGGTATAAAGGTTGGACTATGGATGGATGTATGTCTTTATACAACCTCCAATACTATTTACTATGTAACTGTTATACAGACATTATGGGTAGGGTATAAAGTTGGACTAGATGGACGTATGTCTTTATACAACCTCCAATACTATGTTACTATGTAACTGTTTATACAGACATTATGGGTAGGGTATAAAGGTTGGACTAGATGGACGTATGTCTTTATACAACCATCCATACTATGTTACTATGTAACTGTTATACAGACTTATGGGTAGGGTATAAAGGTGGACTAGATGGACGTATGTCTTTATAAACACCTCCAATACTGTGTATTTAGTAACTTTATACAGACATTATGGTAGGGTATAAGTTGGACTAGATGGACGTATGTCTTTATACAACCTCCAATACTATGTTACTGTGTAACTGTTATACAACATTTGGGTAGGGTATAAAGGTTGGACTAGATGGATGTATGTCTTTAGACAACCTCCAATACTATTTTACTGTGTAACTGTTATACAGACATTATGGGTAGGGTATAAAGGTTGGACTAGATGGACGTATGTCTTTAAATCAACCTCCAATACTATGTTACTGTGTAATGTTATACAACACATTATGGGTAGGGTATAAAGGTTGGACTAGATGGCGTATGTCTTTACAACCTCCAATACTATGTTACTATGTAACTGTTATAAGACATTATGGTAGGGTATAAAGGCGGACTAGATGGACGTTGTCTTTATACAACCTCCAATACTATGTTACTATGTAACTGTTATACAGACATATGGGTAGGGTTATAAGGTTGGACTAGATGGACGTATGTCTTATACATCCTCCAATACTATGTTACTAGTAACCGTTAACAGACATTATGGGTAGGGTATAAGTTGGACTAGATGGACGTATGTCTTATACAACCTCCAAACTATGTTATATGTACTGTATACAGACATTATGGGTAGGGTATAAAGGTTGGACTAGATGGAGTATGTCTTTATACAACCTCCAATACTATGTTACTATGTAACTTTATACAGACATTATGGGTAGGGTATAAAGGTTCGGACTAGATGGACGTATGTCTTTATACAACCCAATACTATGTTACTATGTAACTGTTATACAGACATTATGGGTAGGGTATAAAGGTTGGACTAGATGGATGTATGTCTTTATACAACCTAATACATATGTTACTTGTAACTGTTATCAGACATTATGGGTATGGGTATAAAGGTTGGACTAGATGGACGTATGTCTTTATACACTCCAATACTATGTTACTATGTGTAACTGTTATACAGACATTATGTAGGGTATAAAAGGTTGGACTAGATGGACTTGTCTTTATACAACCTCCAATACTATGTTACTGGTGTACTGTAATACAGACATTATGGGTAGGTATAAAGGTTGGACTAGATGGACGTTATGTCTTTATACAACCTCCAATACTATGTTACTATGTAACTGTTATAAACAGACATTATGGGTAGGGTATAAAGGTTGGACTAGATGGACGTATGTCTTTATACACTCCTCCAATACTATGTACTATGTACCTATTAGACAGACATTATGGGTAGGGTATAAAGTTTGGACTAATGGACGTTGTCTTTAAACACCCTCCATACTATGTTCTATGTAACTGTTATACATACATTATGGGTAGGTATAAAGGTTGGACTAGATGGATGTATGTCTTTATACAACCTCCAATACTATGTTACTATGTAACTGTTATACATACATTATGGGTAGGTATAAAGGTTGGACTAGATGGACGTATGTCTTTATACAACCTCCAATACTATGTTACTATTTAACTGTTATACGAACATTATGGGTAGGGTAAAAAGGTTGGACTAGATGGACGTATGTCTTTATACAACCTCCAATACTATGTTACTATGTAACTGTTATACAGACATTATGGGTAGGGTGTAAAGGTTGGACGAGATGGACGTATGTCTTTATAAAACCTCCAATACTATGTTACCATGTAACTGTTATACAGACATTATGGGTAGGGTAATAAGGTTGGACTAGATGGACGTATATCTTTAGTACAACCTCCAATACATGTTACTATGTAACTGTTTACAGACATTATGGGTAGGGTATAAAGGTTGGACTAGAGGACGTATGGTCTTATCCAACCTCCAATACTATGTTACCGATTAACTGTTATTACAGACATGATGGGTAGGGTATAAAGGTTGACTAGACTGGAGCGTATATCTTTATACAACCTCCAATACTATGTTACTGGTAACTGTTTACAGACATATGGGTAGGGTATAAAGGTTGGACTAGATGGACGTATGTCTTTATACAACCTCCATACTAGTTACCATGTAACTGTTATACCAGAACATTAGGGTAGTTATAAAGGTTGGACGTAGATGGATGTAATGTTCTTCAAACACCTTCCAATACCATGTTACTGTGTAACTGTTATACAGACATTATGGGTAGGGTATAAAGGTTGGACTAGATGGACGTATATCTTTATATAACCTCCAATACTATGTTACTATGTTACTATGTATAACACACTGGAACAAGGCAGGAGGCACAGAGAATATAAGAGCTATAGGCAACATTCGGCACTTACCCGGTGAAGTGACCGGTATAAATAGAATCCATCCAATAGGGGTGTCATCACTTACCGTGACTTCACTACACACACTGGAGGTACCTGGGCACATCCCAGTGGCAGCGGTGTGGGCAATGCCAGGAGTCCTTCCCAGACGGCTCCTATTGGCTGATTAGACTGATTGGGAAGGGAGCCATGAAAAGTCCAGACACCACCATACAATACGAATAATAATACAAAGTGTTAATGACAATGTTATATATATATAATATACATGACAATAAAACATTACGAGAAAGAACGAAGTGACACAGTAATGATCCAGGAGACACTTTATAAACGGTTGAGAACCATATTTATCTAATAAACAATACACAACACACTATGGGGCCGCTGGGCAAATTTATGGAGTTAAAGGCGCTAACCAGTTCACTACCAGTCAGCGCGACTGACTCCATATTAATATTAACGTTACGCTAAACACACCGGCACATCCGACGCTAGCGATTCAATATCTAGTTTTATCGCTGTTGTTAAAGATGTTGTTAAAAATGTGAGTAAATCCCTTTTACGGTAGCGGCTCTGGGAAATGACCCTGTATTTCTCTTCTGCCCAGATCAGGTAGGTAGGATAGCGACACTATTACCCAGAAGGCTCCATTTCTCGGTGACAGTGAAAGGGACCCAGAGGGATACTACTTAATACTACAAGAATGACTAAACTCAAAACAATTCACCTCAGTAAACATATTTACCCCCAACAAGGGACAAACCACATTCTACAAATCCCTAGAAAAGAAATGACTTCAACTATATGGATATATTGGTATTAAACCCCAGAACCAGTAGTAGTCATATCCACAACATGTAGACAGATTAGATACATTATAACTATATTAATAAGGGGAATGGAGGATATTGACTATGTAGACAGATTAGATACATTATAACTATATTAATAAGGGGAATGGAGGAGATTGACTATGTAGACAGATTAGATACATTATAACTATATTAATAAGGGGAATGGAGGAGATTGACCATGTAGACAGATTAGATACAATATAACTATATTAATAAGGAAATATTAATGGGCAATATAATAAACTCTCTGGTGTATTGTTCACCAATAGAACATTTCAGTAGGTTTATTGAAATGAAATATAATTAGAACATTTGAAATGTTGATTTGGATATTGTTCCATTTTTTAATAAAACATCAACGAGATCATTTATAATGAAGATAAATGTCTAACCTGACCCTGGTTCCACCTGATCATTCCCACACTGTAAATAAGGATTATTATCTCCTGTGGGTTTATTCAACTTGTTTATCTGTCTTCTAGGGTTACGGATCCATTAGTCACTGGGACAGTATCAGTGTAATCTCCTTTCTATTTATACATATGGGTGATAGCTGCCATATTGTTTCCCTTAGACAGTACAGTATGAGGGTATAGCTTATTGTGTGTACAGAACATTCCTTCTCTGTATACTTATACATATGGGTGGGAGCTGCCATATTGTTTCCCTTAGACAGTACAGTATGAGGGTATAGCTTATTGTGTGTACAGAACATTCCTTCTCTGTATATTTATATTTTTATATATGGGTGGGAGCTGCCATATTGTTTCCCTTAGACAGTACAGTATGAGGGTATAGCTTATTGTATGTACAGAACATTCCTTCTCTGTATATTTATACATATGGGTGGGAGCTGCCATATTGTTTCCCTTAGACAGTACAGTATGAGGGTATAGCTTATTGTGTGTACAGAACATTCCTTCTCTGTATATTTATATTTATATATATGGGTGGGAGCTGCCATATTGTTTCCCTTAGACAGTACAGTATTAATACCAGTAAATCTCAATATTATATAGTATCCCCGTACCAATTAGGACTACAGTATATATATTAATAACAGTAATTCTCAATATTATATAGTATTCCCGTACCAACCAGAACTACAGTATATGTATTAATACCAGTAAATCTCAATATTATATAGTATCCCCGTACAAACCAGAACTACAGTATATGTATTAATACCAGTAAATCTCAATAGTATATAGTATCCCCGTACCAACCAGAACTACAGTATATGTATTAATACCAGTAATTCTCAATATTATATAGTATCCCCGTACTAACCAGAACTACAGTATATGTATTCATACCAGTAAATCTCAATAGTATATAGTATCCCCGTACCAACCAGAACTACAGTATATGTATTAATACCAGTAAATCTCAATATTATATAGTATCTATGTACCAACCAGAACGACGGTATATGCTCCAGTGGTGAATTACCAGACAGGTTATGGTAATAATGGATAGACTACAGCTGGGTGGACCATGGGAATGAACCATATTGTGTTAATAAAGAATGTGGACAATCAATGGAAGGTCCTATTGCCTATATTTGGACATTACATGGGATTGTATTGATGCCAATGTGAAGGGAACCAACAGGTGGCTTGGCTCAGTATGTGTGGGGTATAAAAACCTTTCATTAGCACCTAAACGTCCTCTCATCTCAACACCAACATGAAGATCCTTCTGCTTCTCTCCCTCCTGGGACTGGCTGGTACCTGCTTCTTCCATAACTTTCCATCTACTGTATCTTTTCTCTTCTTAAAGGCTTCACAGTGTTTTCTTAAAGGGGCGGAAATAAGGGGAAATGTCTGAAAGTAGAAAGGGGACAGGAGACCAGAGTACAGAACTGGACAGTGTTATGGACTAGGGCGGTATGACATACACGGTTATAGTAATAGGTTATTAGACATACGGACAGTGTTATGGACTAGGGTGGTATGTCATACACGGTTATAGTAATAGGTTATTAGACATACGGACAGTGTTATGGACTAGGGCGGTATGACATACACGGTTATAGTAATAGGTTATTAGACATACGGACAGTGTTATGGACTAGGGCGGTATG
>JAACNH010001201.1:0-30039 GCA_019447015.1 Hymenochirus boettgeri
CGCCATCACCGAGAAATGGGCCCCTGCTCCTTTATTGGGTAAAAAAAAGGAGAAATTGTCATTGCATGGTGGAGGTTTGAATGAAGGTGGATCCGTTTAAATAATGCCTTGTAATCGATTGGTCTTTATTGTTAAACAGATAAGGACCCCCCTGTAGTGAAGGAGGTTTCTAACCTTACCATTAACTTCGGCCCCCCCTGCTGGTCAAACAATTACATTTCTAGCAGTCCACCGCAGGGGAGAGAGGTAAGGTAAGTAGCGATCGGGGGATTTCCTTGAAATTCTTTTATAGCGGTTGGGGCTGGAGGAAAGATTATTATTATGTCACAAAGGGGTTTTAAGGTAGGGGGAGGGCTTGCAAAAAGACTAATGTTCTCCCTATACTTTATATATACTTTATATAGGGAGCATGGCGGTCACTAACGTTCTCCCTATACTTTGTTTCCTATAATACACTAGACTCTTAGAATTGTGTGACATTGATGACCTTGATAAAGTGTCCAGACAAATTGTTGACCAAGTGTATGAAATACGGCAAGTGTTGTGGACTTGGGGGCTGTATCTACATGTCTGTCGTAGTTTGGGGGGTGAACTTTCTTTTTAAGGGGAATTAAACTCTCCTTCCCAGTAAAGAGACCCATGGTAAAGACATACTAAGTCTAACCTCACCTCATTGCTAAAGTTGGGTTTGAGAAGCCCTCACCAATCCTGACCAATCCTGACCAATCCTGACCAATCCTGACCAATCCTGACCAATCCTGACCAATCCTGTGGCCTTTTCATGGTTTTGTTTTAAAATCCGTCTGAAACAATCATCATGTGATCTCACCAAAAGATCGTACTGGTTGTCAATCAGGCTTAAGCTGGGTACACACATTAGCAATATAGGGTCGATACCCGACTTCCTATGGTTGTAGGGAAGTATAGAGGGTCTTTCGCGATTCTAGGGAGTATGGCTGTCAATAACGTTCTCTCTATACCTTATATATACTTTATATAGGGAGTATGGCGGTCACTAACGTTCTCTCTATACTTTATATATACTTTATATAGGGAGTATGGCGGTCACTAACGTTCTCTCTATACTTTATATATACTTTATATAGGGAGTATGGCGGTCACTAACGTTCTCCCTATACTTTATATATCTTTATATAGGGAGTATGGCGGTCACTAACGTTCCCTATACTTTATATATACTTTATATGGGAGTATGGCGGTCACTAACGTTCTCTCTATACTTTATATATACTTTATATAGGGAGTATGCGGTCACTAACGTTCTCCCTATACTTTATATATACTTTATATAGGGAGTATGGCGGTCCTAACGTTCTCCTATACTTTATATATACTTTATATAGGAGTATGGCGGTCCTAACGTTCTCCTATACTTTATATTACTTTATATAGGGAGTATGGCCGACTAACGTTCTCCCTATACTTTATATATACTTTATATAGGGAGTATGGCGGCCACTAACGTTCTCCCTATACTTTATATATACTTTATATAGGGAGTATGGCGGTCACTAACGTTCTCCCTATACTTTTATATCTTTATATAGGGAGTATGGCGCCGCTAACGTTCTCTCAACTTATATATAATATTTATAGGGAGTATGGCGGTCCTAACGTTCTCCCTATTACTTTTATATACTTTTATATAGGGAGTATGGCGTCACTAACGTTTCCCTATACTTATATATACTTTATATAGGGATATGGCGGTCACTAATGTTCTCCTATACTTTATTATACTTTATATAGGGAGTATGGGGGGCGGTCACTAACGTTCTCCTAAACTTTATATATACTTTATATGTGGAGTATAGGCAGTCACTAACGATCTCCCTATATTTATATATACTTTATATGTGGAGTTAGCAGTCACTAACGTTCTCTCCTATACTTTATAATACTTTATTAGGAGTATGGCGGTCACTAACGTTCTCCCTATACTTATTATACTTTAATAGGAGTATGGCGGTCACTAACTGATCTTATATTTTTATATACTTTATATAGGGAGTGATGGCGGTCACTAACGTTCTTTCTAAACTTATCTACTAGGAAGTATGGCGGTCACTAACGTTCTCCCTATACTTATATATACTTTATATAGGGGTATGGCGGCCGTATATTCTCCATATTTTTATAATACTTTATATAGGGAGTATGGCGGTCCACTAACGTTCTCCCTATACTTTATATATACTTATATAGGGAGTATGGCGGTCACTAACGTTCTCCCTCATACTTTATATATACTTTATATAGGGAGTATGGGGGTCACTAACGTTCTCTTATACTTTATATATACTTTATATGGGAGTATGGCGTCACTAACGTTCTCCCTATACTTTATATATATTTATATAGGGAGTATGGCGGTCATAACGTTCTCCTCTATACTTTATATATACTTTATATAGGGAGTATGGCGGTCACTAATGTTCTTCTCTATCCATATATATACTTATATAGGGAGTATGGCGGTCACTAACGTTCTCCCTATCCTTTTTATATACTTTATATAGTGAGTATGGCGGTCAAACGTTCTCCCTAACTTTTTATATACTTTATATAGGGAGGATGGCGGTCACTACATTCTCTCTATACTTTATATACTTTATATAGGGAGTATGGCGGTCACTACGTTCTCCCTATACTTTATATATACTTTATTATAGGAGAATGGCGTCACTAACATTCTTCTATACTTTATATATACTTACAGTGGAGTATGGCGGTCACTAACGTTCTCCTATACTTTTATATACTTATATAGGGAGTATGGCGGCCCGACTAACGTTCTCCCTATACTTTATATATACTTTATATAGGGATATGGCGTCACTAACGTCTCCCTATACTTTAACTTTATATAGGGAGTATGGCGGTCACTAACTTTCTCCCTATACTTTGATATACTTTATATAGGGAGTATGGCGGCCGCTAATGTTCCCCTATATTTATATTACTTTATATAGGGAGTATGGCAGCACTAACGATCTCCCTATACTTTATATATACTTTATATGGGAGTATGGCGGTCACTAACGTTCTCGTAAACTTATATACTTTATATGTAGGGAGTATGGCGGTCACTAACGATCTCCCTATCATTTTTATATACTTTATATGGGAGTATGACAGTCACTAACGTTCTCTCTATTTTCTTATTATACTACTTTATTAGGGAGTAGGCGTTCACTAACGTTCTCCCTTATCTTATATTATACTTTTATATAGGGAGTATGGGTCACTAACTTACTCCTTTACTTTTATATACTTTATATAGGGGTATGCGGTCACTAACGTTCTTTCTATACTTATATACTTTATATAGGGAGTATGACGGTCACTAACGTTCTCCCTATACTTTATAATACTTATATAGGGAGTATGGCGACCCTAATGTTCCTCTATACTTTAATTACTTTATTTGGAGTATGGCGGTCACACGTTCTCTCCTATACTTTATATATACTTTAATAGGGAGAATGGCGTCACTAACGTTCTCTCTATACTTTATAATATCTTATATAGGAGTATGGCGGCACTAACGTTCTCCCTATACTTATATATACTTTATATGGAGTATGGCGTCACTAACGTTCTCTCTATACTTTATATATACTTTATATTGGGAGAATGGGAGTCACTAACGTTCTCTCTATACTTTATATATACTTTATATGGGGGGGGAGTAGGCGGTCACTAACGTTTTCCCTATACTTTATATATACTTATATTGGGAGTAATGGCGGTCACTAACGTTCTCTCTATACTTATATATACTTTATATTGGGAGTATGGCGGTCACTAACGTTCTCTCGTATACTTTATATATATTTATATTGGGAGTATGGCGATCACTAACGTGTCTCTCTATACTTTATATATACTTAATTGGGAGAATGGTGGTACTAACGTTCTCTCTATACTTTATATATACTTTATATTGGGAGAATGGCGTCCACTAACGTTCTCCCTATACTTTATATATACTTTATATAGGGAGTATGGCGGCCGTAATGTTCTACTCTATACTTATATATACTTTATATTGGGAGTATGGCGGTCACTAACGTTCTCTCTATACTTTATATATATTTATATAGGGAGATGGCGGTCACTAACGTTCTCTCTATACTTTATTTTTTATATAGGGAGTATGGCGGTCACTAACGTTCTCCCTATACTTTAATATACTTTATATTGGGAGTATGGCGCACTAACGTTCTCTCTATACTTTATATATTTATATTGGGAGAATGGCGTCACTACGTTCTCCTCTATACTTATATATACTTTATATTGGAGTATGGCGGTCACTAACGTTCTCCCTATACTTTATATATACTTATATTGGGAGTATGGCGGTCACTAACGTTCTCTCTATACTTTATATATACTTTATATAGGGAGTATGGCGGTCACTACGTTCTCTCTATACTTTATATTATAATTTATTGAGATGCGCGTCACTAACGTTCTCTCTATACTTTATATATACTTTATATTGGGAGAATGGGGTTACTAACGTTCTTCTATACTTTATATATACTTTATATTGGAGAATGGCGTCACTAACGTTCTCCCTATACTTTATATATACTTTTATAGGGAGTATGGCGGCCGCTAATGTTCTCTCTATACTTTATATATACTTTATATTGGGAGTATGCGGTCACTAACGCTCTCCTATACTTTATATATAATTTTATATAGGGAGTATTGGCGTCACTAACGTTCTCTCTATACTTTATATATACTTTATATGGGAGAAGGTGGTCACTAACGTTCTCTCTATACTTTATATATACTTTATATTGGGAGAATGGCGATCACTAACGTTCTCCCTATACTTTATATATACTTTATATTGGGAGTATGGCAGTCACTAACGATCTCCCTATAATTTTTATATACTTTATATGTGGAGTATGACAGTCACTAACGTTCTCTCTATACTTTATACATACTTTATGTAGGGAGTATGGCGTTCACTAACGTTCTCCCTATACTTTATATATACTTTATATAGGGAGTATGGCGGTCACTAACTTACTCCTTATACTTTTTATATACTTTATATAGGGAGATGGCGGTCACTAACGTTCTTTCTATATATACTTTATACTTTATATAGGGAGTATGACGGTCACTAACGTTCTCCCTATACTTTATATATACTTTATATAGGGAGTATGGCGACCGCTAATGTCTCTCTATACTTTATATACTTATATTGGAGTATGGCGGTCACTAACTTACTCTTATACTTTTTAATACTTTATATAGGGGGTAATGGCGGTCACTAACGTTCTCCTATACTTTATATTTCTTTATATATACTTTATATGGGAGAGGCGTCACTAACGTTTCCTTTACTTATATATACTTTATATAGGGAGTATGGCGGTCACTAACGTTCTCCTTTACTTTATATATACTTTATATAGGGAGTATGGCAGTCACTAATGTTCTCCTTTACTTTATATATACTTTATATAGGGAGTATGGCGGTCACTAACGCTCTCCTTTACTTTATATATACTTTATATTGGGAGAATGGCGGTCACTAACGTTCTCCTTATACTTTATATATACTTTATATGGGAGTATGGCGGTCACAAACGTTCTCCTTTACTTTATATATACTTTATATTGGGAGTATGGCGGTCACTAATGTTCTCCTTTACTTATATATACTTTATATTGGAAGAATGGCGGTCACTAACGTTCTCCTTTACTTTATATATACTTTATATAGGGAGTATGGCGGTCACTAACGTTCTCCTTTACTTTATATATACTTTATATAGGGAGTGTGGCGGTCACTAAAGTTCTCCTTTACTTTATATATACTTTATATAGGGAGTATGGCGGTCACTAACGTTCTCCTTTACTTTATCTATACTTTATATAGGGAGTATGGCGGTCACTAACGTTCTCCTTTACTTTATATATACTTTATTTTGGGAGAATGGCGGTCACTAACGTCTTCCTTCCATACTTTATATATACTTTATATAGGGAGTATGGCGGTCACTAACGTTCTCCTTACTTTATATATACTTTTATTGGGAGTATGGCGGTCACTACGTTCTCCTTTACTTTATATATACTTATATGGGAGAAGGGCGGTCACTAACATTTCCTTTTACTTTATATATACTTTATATAGGGAGTAATGGCGGTCACTACGTTCTTTTCTATATTTTAAAACTTTTATATAGGGAGAATGGCGGTCATAACGTTCTCCTTACTTATATATACTTTATATAGGGAGTAGCGTCACTAACGTTCTCCTATACTTATATATACTTATATTGGGAATGGCGGTCACTAACGTTCTCCTTTACTTTATATTACTTTATATAGGGAGTAGGCGGTCACTAACGTTCTCCCTATACTTTATATATACTTTATATTGGGAGTATGGCGGTCACTTACGTTCTCTCTATACTTTATATATACTTTATACAGGGAGTATGGCGGTCACTAACGTTCTTTCTATACTTTATATATACTTTATATAGGGAGTATGGCGGTCACTAACGTTCTCTCTATACTTTATATATACTTTATATGGGAGAATGGCGATCACTATCGTTCTCCCATACTTTATAATACTTTATATGGGGAGTATGGCGGTCACCAACGTTCTCCTATACTTTATATATACTTTATATAGGGAGAAGGCGGTCACTAACTTCTCTCTATACTTTATATATACATTATATTAGGGAGTATGGCGGTACTAACATTCTCTCTATACTTTACTATATACTTATATAGGGAGTATGGCGGTCACTAATGTTCTCCTTACTTTATATATATTTATATAGGGAGTATGGCGGTCACTAACGTTCTCCTTTACTTTATATATACTTTATATAGGGAGTATGGCGGTCACTAACGTTCTCCTTACTTTATATATACTTTATATAGGGAGATGGCGCGGTCCACTACATGCTCCTTTACTTTATAATATACTTATATTGGGAGAATGGCGTCACTAACGTTCTCAATTATATATACTTTTATAGGGAGTATGGCGTCACTAAGTTCCCTTTACTTATATTAAGTATATTGGGAGATGGCGGTCACTAACGTTCTCCTTTAACTTATATATACTTATATTGGGAGAGAATGGCGGTCACTAACGTTCTCCTTACTTTATATATACTTTATATTGGGAGTATGCGGTCACAAACGTTCTCCTTTACTTTATATATACTTTATATGGGAGTATGGCGGTCACTAATGTTTCCTTTACTTATATATATTTATATTGGGAGAATGGCGTCACTAACGTTCTCCTTACTTTATATATACTTTATAAGGGAGTATGGCGGGTCACTAACTTCTCCTTACTTTATATACTTTATATAGGGAGTATGGCGGTCACTAATGTTCTCCCTATACTTTATATATACTTTATATTGGGAGAATGGCGGTCACTAATGTTCTTCTTTACTTTATATATACTTTATATTGGGAGAATGGCGGTCACTAACGTTCTTCTTTACTTTATATATACTTTATATTGGGGAGTATGCTTATGAAGGTTCTCATTAATCCAGGTCATGGTATATCTGTTGTATTCAATTAGATCAACGGACTTGAAGTTAGTTCTTAAGACGTTCGCTAGTCATCGACTGGATTACTCATTCAATGACTAACACCTGGATGTGATTGTAATTGGATTTCAGGTACATAATGCCACAGATTCTTGTACAAGTCATCTGATTGAGAAAGCCAGTGATCTTAGCGAACGTCTTCAGAACTTACTCAAGTCGTTGATCTAATTGAATAAACAGATATTGGGAGTATGGCGGTCACTAACGTTTCCTTTACTTTATATATACTTTATATTGGGAGAATGGCAGGCACTAACGTCTCCTTTACTTTATATACTTTATATAGGGAGTATGGCGGTCACTAACGTTCTCCTTACTTTTATATTATACTTTATAGGAGTAATGGCGGTCACTAACGTTCTCCTTTACTTTATATATACTTTATATGGGAGATGGCGGTCACTAACGTTCTCCTTTACTTTATATATACTTTATATAGGGAGTATGGCGGTCACTAACGTTCTCCCTATACTTTATATATACTTTATATAGGGAGTATGGCGGTCACTTACGTTCTCTCTATACTTTATATATACTTTATACAGGGAGTATGGCGGTCACTAACGTTCTCTATACTTTATATATACTTTATATAGGGAGTATGGCGGTCACTAACGTTCTCTCTATACTTTATATATACTTTATATTGGGAGATGGCGTCACTATCGTTCTCCCTATACTTTTATTATACTTTATATGGGGAGTATGGCGGTCACTAACGTTCTCTCTATACTTATATATACTTTATATAGGGAGTATGCGGTCAATACGTTATCTCTATACTTTAATATACTTATATTGGGAGAATGGCGTCACTATCGTTCTCCCTATACTTATATATACTTTATATTGGGGTATGGCGTCCCAACGTTCTCCCTATACTTTATTTATACTCATATAGGAGAATGGCGGTAATATTACGTTCTCCGCTATACTTTATAATACTTTATATTAGGAGTATTGCGGTCACATAACGTTCTCTCTATACTTTATATATACTTTAATGTGGAGTAGGGGTCACTATCGTTCTCCCTATATTTATATATACTTTATATTGGGAGTATGGCGGTCACTAACGTTCTCTCTATACTTTATATATACTTTATATTGGAGATATGCGCATCCTATCGTTCTCCCTATACTTTATATATACTTTATATTGGGAGTATGGCGGCCATACACGTTCTCTCTATACTTTTTATATATTTATTTAGGGAGTAATGGCGGTCACTAAGTTCTCTCTATACTTTATATATACTTTATGAGTTGGGGGGCGGTCACTAACGCTTCTCTAAACTTTATATATAATTTATATGGGAGTATGGCGATCACTAACATTCTTCTATACTTTATAATACTTATATTGGGAGAATGGCGATCACTAACGTTCTCTCTATACTTATATATAATTTATATTGGGAGTAATGGCGGTCACTAACGTCTCTCCTATACTTTATATATACTTATATTAAGACATGGCGGTCACTAACGTTCTCTCTATACTTTATATATACTTTATATGGAGTATGGCGGTCACTAACGTTCTCTCTATACTTATATAGTAATTTATATTGGGAGTATGGCGGTCACTAACGTTCTCTCTATACTTTATATATACTTTATATTGGGAGAATGGCGTCACTAAACGTTCTCCCTATACTTTATATATACTTTTATTGGGAAGTATGGCGGTCACTAACGTTCCTCTAACTTTATATATAACTTTATATTGGAGAATGGCGGTCACTAACGTTTCTCTTAATACTTTATATATACTTTATTGGGAGTGAATGGCGGGTCACTAACGTTCTCTATACTTATTATACTTTTATAAGGGAGAATAGGTCGATAACTTGTCCCTACTTATATATATTTATATTGGAAATGGCGTCCTAACTTCTCATATTTAATATACTTTATATTGAGATGAGCGATACATCGTCTCACTATATACTTATATAGGGAGAGTGGCGTCACTAACGTTCTCCCTATACCTTTATATTACTTTATAGGGAGTATGAGGTCACTAACGTTCTCCACATTATAATATTTATATAGGGAGTATGGCGGTCACTAACGTTCTCCCTTACTTTATATTACTTTATAGGGAGAATACGTCACTACGTGCCCTCTATATTTAGATATCATTATATAGGGAGTATTGGCGGATCACTAACGTTCCCTATACTTATATATACTTTATATAGGGAGTATGGGGTCACTAACGTTCCTCTATACTTTATATATACTTTATGGGAGAATGCGATCACTATCGTTCTCCCTATACTTTATATAATTTATATAGATCGGTCATAACTTCTCTCTATACTTTATAGTACTTTATATAGGGAGTATGGCGGTCAATAACGTTCTCATATACTTTATATTACTTTATATTGGGAGAATGGCGTCACTATCGTTCTCCCATACTTATATATACTT
The DNA here is from genome assembly GCA_019447015.1 of Hymenochirus boettgeri. Lineage (NCBI taxonomy): Eukaryota > Metazoa > Chordata > Amphibia > Anura > Pipidae > Hymenochirus > Hymenochirus boettgeri. The sequence continues at coordinate 10,098 of JAACNH010001201.1, forward strand.
TATATGGGAGGTAGTTGGGCGGTCACCAACGTTCTCCCTATACTTATTTATACTCATATAGGGAGAATGGCGGTCACTATTACGTTCTCGCTATACTTCTTTATATACTTATATTGGGAGTATGTCGGTCACTAACCGTTCTCTACTATACTTTATAATACTTTAAATGGGAGTATGGCGGTCACTATCTTTCTCCCTATACTTTATATATACTTTATATTGGGAGTATGGCGGTCACTAACGTTCTCTCTATATTTTAATATATACTTTATATTGGGAGAATGGCGATCACTATCGTTCTCCCTATACTTTATATATACTTTATATTGGGAGTATGGCGGCCACTAACGTTCTCTCTATACTTTTATATACTTATTTAGGGAGTATGGCGGTCACTAACGTTCTCTCTATACTTTATATATACTTTATATTGGGAGTATGGCGGTCACTAACGTTCTCTCTAAACTTATATATAATTTATATTGGGAGTATGGCGATCACTAACATTCTCTCTTAACTTTATATATACTTTATATTGGGAGAATGGCGATCACTAACGTTCTCTCTATACATTTTATATACTTTTTATATTGGGAGTATGGCTGGTATACTAACGTTCTCCCTATACTTTTATATATACTTTATATAGAGAATGGCGGTCACTAACGTTCTCTCTATACTTTATATATACTTTATTTGGAGTATGGCGGTCACTAACGTTATCTCTATACTTTATATATAATTTATATTGGGAGTTGGCAGGTCACTAACGTTCTCCTCTATACTTTATATATACTTTATATTGGTGAGAATGGCGATCACTACGTTCTCCCTATACTTTTATATATTTATATTGGGAGGTATGGCGATCACTAACGTTCCATCTATACTTTATATAATACTTTATATTGGGAGAATGGCGGTCACTAACGTTCTCCTCTACTTATATATACTTAATATTGGGAGTATGGCGGGTCACTAACGTTCTCTCATACTTTTGTATACTTTATTATAGGGAGAATAGCGGTCAAGTTCTCCCTATTCTTTATATATACTTATATTGGGAAAATGGCGATCCTAACGTTCTCCCCTATACTTTATATTATACTTTATATTGGGAGAATGCGATAACTATCGTTCTCACTACTATATATATACTTTAATAGGAGAATGCGGTCACTAACGTTCTCCCTAACTTCTATATATACTTTATATAGGGAGTAGTGACGGTCACTAACGTTCTCCACCCAAACGTTTATATACTTTATATAGGGAGTATGGCGGTCACTAACGTTCTCCCTAACTTTATAATACTTATATAGGGAGAATAGCGGTCACTAACGTGCCCTACTATACTTTATATAATTTATATAGGGAGTATGGCGGACACTAACGTTCTCACTATACGTTTATATACTTTATATAGGGAGTATGGCGGTCACTAACGCCCTCTCATACTTATATATACTTTATAGGCGAATAGTGGCACTAATGTTCCCTCTATTATTTATATTACTTTATATAGGGAGTATGGCGGACACTAACTTCTCACTATACTTTATATATACTATATAGGGAGTATGGCGGTCACTAACGTTCCCTCTATACTTTATATTACTTTATATAGTGAGAATAGGGTCACTAACGTTTCCTATACCTTATATATACTTTATATAGGGAGTATGGCGGTCACTAAACGTTTTCCCTATACATTATATATACTTTATATGGTGCTATGGCCATCACTAACGTTCTCCCTATACTTATTATATACTTTAATGGAGAGTATGGCGGTCACTCACGTTCTCCCTGTACTTTATATATACTTTATATTGAAGAATGGCGGTCACTAAATTCTCTATACTTTATATATACTTTATATAGGGGCATACATGGCGGTCACTAACGTTCTCCCTATCTTTATATATATTTTATATAGGGAGAATGGCGGTCACTAACATTCTCCCTATACTTTATATATACTTTATATAGGGAGAATGGCGGTCACTAACGTTCTCTCTATGCTTTATATATACTTTATATAGAGAGTATGGCGGTCACTAACGATCTCCCTATTACTTTTAAACTTATAATAAGGAGTATAGCGGTCACTAACTTTCTCCCTTACTTTAAATACTTTTTATATGGGATGGCGGTCACTACATCTCTCTATACGTTATATATACTTTATATAGGGAGAATGGCGATCACAACGTTCTCCCTATTCTTTATACTATACTTTATATTGGGAAAATGGCGATCACTAACGTTCTCCTATACTTTATATATACTCTATATTGGGAGAATGGCGAAACTATCGTTCTCACTATTATATACTTTATATAGGAGAATGGCGGTCACTAACGTCTCCCTATACTTTATATATACTTTATATAGGAGTCTGACGGTCCACTAACGTTCTCCCGACACCGTTATATATAACTTTATATAGGGAGTATGGCGGTCACTAACGTTCTCCCTATACTTATATGTATTTTATATAGGAGAATAGCGGTCACTAACGTGCCCTCTATATTTATATAATTATATAGGGATTATGGCGGACACTAACGTTCTCCCTTACTTTATATATTACTTTATATAGGAGATGGCGGTCACTAACGTTCCCTATACTCTATATATACTTTATATAGGGAGAATAGTGGTCACTAATGTTCCCTCTATACTTATATATACTTTATATAGGGAAGATGGCGGACACTAAGTTCTCACTATACTTTATATATACTTTATATTGGAGTATGGCGGTCACTAACGTTCTCCCTTACTTTATATATACTTTATATAGAGAATGGCGGTCACTACGTTCTCTCTATACTTTTATTACTTATATTGGGAGTTGGCGGTCACTAACGTTCTCCTATTACTTTATAATATATTTATATTGGGAGTAATGGCGGGTCCCATAACGTTCTCTCTATTACTTTATATATACTTTATATTGGAGAATGGCGATCACTAACGTTCCCTATACTTTATATATACTTTATATTGGGAGTATGGCGATCACTAACGTTCCCTCTATACTTTATATATACTTTATATTGGGAGAATGGCGGTCACTAACGTTCTCTCTATACTTTATATATACTTAATATTGGGAGTATGGCGGTCACTAACGTTCTCTCTATACTTTATGTATACTTATATAGGGAGGGAATAGCGGTCACTAACGTTCTCCCTATTCTTTATATTACTTTATATTGGGAAAATGGCGATCACTAACGTTCTCCCTATACTTTATATATACTTTATATTGGGAGAATGGCGATAACTATCGTTCTCACTATATATACTTTATATAGGGAGAATGGCGGTCACTAACGTTCTCCCTATACTTTATATATACTTATATAGGGAGTATGACGGTCACTAACGTTCTCCCGACACGTTATATATACTTTATATAGGGAGTATGGCGGTCACTAACGTTCTCCCTATACTTTATATGTGACTTATATAGGAGAATAGCGGTCACTAACGTGCCCTTATACTTTATATATAATTTATATAGGGAGTATGGCGGACACTAACGTTCTCCCTATACTTTATATATACTTTATATAGGGAGTATGGCGGTCACTAACGTTCCCTCTATACTTTTATATACTTTATATAGGGAGAATAGTGGTCACTAATGTTCCCTCTATACTTTATATATACTTATATAGGAGTATGGGGACACTAACGTTCTCACTATACTTTATATATACTTTTATATAGGGAGTATGCGGTCAATAACGTTCCCTTATACTTTATTATACTTTTATTATGAGAATGCGGTATAATCTCCCTATACTTCATATATACTTTATATAGGGAGTATGGCGGTCACTAACGTTTTCCCTATACATTATATATACTTTATATGGTGACTATGGCCATCACTAACGTTCTCCCTATACATTATATATACTTTATATGGAGAGTATGGCGGTCACTAACGTTCTCCCTGTACTTTATATATACTTTATATATGAAGAATGGCGGTCACTACAGTCTCCCTATACTTTAATATACTTTATATAGGGATAATGGCGGTCACTAACGTTCTCCCTATACTTTATATATAGTTTATATAGGGAGAATGGCGGTCACTAACATTCTCCCTATACTTTATATATACTTTATATAGGGAGAATGGCGGTCACTAAACGTTTCTCTCTATGCTTTATATTACTATATAGAGAGTATGGCGGTCACTAACGATCTCCCTATACTTTTATATACTTAAAAAGGAGTATAGCGGTCACTAACTTTCTCCCTATACTTTATAAATACTTTTTATATGGAGAATGGCGGTCACTAACATTCTCTCTAACTTTATATATACTTTATATAGGGAGAATGGCGATCACTAACGTTCTCCCTACACTTTATGTATACTTTATATAGGGAGAATAGCGCAACTAACGTTCTCCCTATTCTTTATATATACTTTATATTGGGAAAATGGCGATCACTAACGTTCTCCCTATACTTTATATATACTTTATATTGGGAGAATGGCGATAACTATCGTTCTATACTTTATATAGGGAGAATGGCGGTCACAACGTTCTCCCTATACTTTATATATACTTTATATAGGGAGTATGACGGTCACTAACGTTCTCCCGAACGTTTTATACTTATATAGGGAGTATGGCGGTCACTAACGTTCTCCCTATACTTTATATGTACTTTATATAGGGAGAATAGCGGTCACTAACGTGCCCTCCTATACTTTATATATAATTATTTATAGGGAGTATGGCGGACACTAACGTTCTCCCTATACTTTATATATACTTTATATAGGGAGTATGGCGGTCACTAACGTCCATCCTATACTTTATATATACTTTATATAGGGAGAATAGTGTCACTAATGTTCCCTCTATACTTTATATATACTTTATATAGGGAGTATGGCGGACACTAACGTTCTCACTATACTTTATATATACTTTATATAGGGAGTATGGCGGTCACACTGTTCCCTCTATACTTTATATATACTTTATATAGTGAGAATAGCAGCACTAACGTTCTCCCTATACTTCATATATACTTTATATAGGGAGTATGACGGTCACTAACGTTTTTCCTATACATTATATATACTTTATATGGTGACTATGGCCATCACTAACGTTCTCCCTATACATTATATATACTTTATATGGAGAGTATGTCGGTCACTAACGTTCTCCCTGTACTTTATATATACTTTATATATGAAGAATGGCGGTCACTAACGTTCTCCCTATACTTTATATATACTTTATATAGGGATAATGGCGGTCACTAACGTTCTCCCTATACTTTATATATATTTTATATAGGGAGAATGGCGGTCACTAACATTCTCCCTATACTTTATATATACTTTATATAGGGAGAATGGCGGTCACTAACGTTCTCTCTATGCTTTATATATACTTTATATAGAGAGTATGGCGGTCACTAACGATCTCCCTATACTTTATTATCTACTTAATAAGGATATAGCGGTCACTAACTTTCTCCCTATACTTTATAAATACTTTTTATATGGAGAATGGCGGTCACTAACATTCTCTCTATACTTTATATATACTTTATATAGGGAGAATGGCGATCACTAACGTTCTCCCTATTCTTATATATACTTTATATTGGGAAAATGGCGATCACTAACGTTCTCCCTATACTTTATATATACTTTATATTGGGAGAATGGCGATCACTACGTTCTCCTTAACTTTTTATATACTTTATATGGGAGTATGGCGGTCACTACGTTCTCTCTATACTTTATATATAACCTTATATAGGGGGAATGGCGATACAACGTTCTCCTACACTTTATATATACCTTATATAGGGAGAATAGCGATCACTAACATTCTCATAACGCTTTAATATATACTTTGAATAGGGAGTATAGCGGTTCACTAACGTTTCTATACTTTTTATATACTTTATATAGGGAGTGTGGCGGTCGCTAACGTTCTCCCTATACTTTATATATACTTATATAGGGAATATGGGCGGTCACTAATGTTCTCCTTAACTTTTTTTACTTTATATAGAGAGTATGCGGTCCACTAAAGTCTCCCTATACTTTATATATACTTTAAATAAGAGTATCAAGCGGTCACTACAACGTTCTCCTATACTTTTAAAAAATACTTTTTATATGGAGATGTGGTCACTAACATTCTCCCTAACTTTATATATACTTTATATAGGGAATATGGCGTCACTATGTTCTCCCTATACTTTATACTTTATATAGGGAGTATGGTGGTCACTAAACGGCTCCCCTATACTTTTTATATACTACTTTATATAGGGAGTATGGTGGCCGCTAACGTTCTCCTATACTTTTATATACTTTATAATAGGGAGTATGGCGGTCACTATGTTCTATCTATACTTTATATATACTTTATATGGGAGAATGGCGGTCACTAGCGTTCTCCCTACTGTTTATATACTTTATATAGGGAGTATGGAGGTCACTAACATTCTTCCTTTACTTATATATATACTTTATATAGCGAATATGGCGATCATTAACGTTCCTCTATACTTTATATATACTTTATTATAGGGAGAATGGCGTCACTTACGTTCCATTATACTTTATATATACTTTATATGGGGAGTTGGCGGTAACTAACGTCTACCTATACTTTATATATACTTTCACATAGGGAGAATGGCGGTCACTAAACATTCTTCTGTACTTTATATATACTTTATATAGGGAGTATGGCGGTCTCTAACGTCTCCCTATACTTTAATATACCTTATATAGGGAGGAATGGCGATCACAATGTTCTTCCTACACTTTATATACCTTATATAGAGAGAATGGCGATCACTAACATTCTCAATAGCTTTATATATACTTTATATAGGGAGTATGGCGGTCACTAACGTTCTCTCTATACTTTATATATACTTTATATAGGGAGTATGGCGGTCTCTAACGTTCTCTCAATACTTTATATATACTTTATATAGGGAGTATGGCGGTCACTAACGATCTCTCTATACTTTATATATACTTTATACAGGGAGTCCCTCACTTGTATCTCTACTTTTAACTTATATCGGGATATGGCGTCACTAACGTTCTCCCTATTTTATATATACTTTATATAGGGAGTATGGCGGTCACTAACGTTCTCCCAATCTTTGAAGATATACTTTAATAGGGAGTATGGCAGTCACTAACGTTCTCCCTAGACTTTATATGATACTTGTATATGGGATAGGGCGGGCACTAACGTTCTCCCTATACTTTATATATACCTTATATTGGGAGACTGGCGGTCACTAACGTTCTTCCTCATCTTTATATATACTTTATATATGGAAAATGGCGGTCACTACCGTTCTCGCTCCCTTACTTTAATAATAGGGCATAGTCGGGCGATCATTAACTTCTCTATTACTTGTATAAATAAACCTTTAAGTCGGGAGTATTAGGGTCACCAACGTTCGTCACACAGTCCACATATTATAAAATAAGTACGACATTTATCTAGGGAGTATGGCGGTCACTACGTTCGCGACCCATCTTGTTTTTCTATATACTTGGTATATAGGGAGTATGCTGTCACTGAACGTTCTCCCAATCTTATATATACTTTATATAGGGATATTGCAGTCCTCACGTTCTCCCTATACTTTATTGTACTCTATTATAGGAGTAATGGCAGTTCCCTACCGTTCTCCCATACTTATATCATACTTTATATTAGTTAACAAAAAAAACAAATAAAATTAAAAATAACGTCACTAACGTTCTCTCTCGCCTATACTTTAAATTGGGAGTATGTGGCGTCACTTACTTCTCGTCTAGACTTTTATATATACTTTATATTGTCACACACTAAAGACCCCGGGAAGTTGCTCCAATTCACGGGTTTACTCGACTTTATATAGGAGTATTGCATCACGGGGGTACGTTCTCCCCTATTCTTATACATACTTTTTATAGGGAGTATGGCCGTCACTAACGTTTCTCCTATACTTTTCTAATAAAATATATAGGAGGAGGCCGTCACTAACGTATCTCCCTATACTTTATATATACTTTATATAGTAGTATTGCGGTCACTAACGGTCGCCCTATCCTTTCTACTTTATCTAGGGATTAATGGGCATCGGCTAACACTTTCTCCCCTATACTTTATGATATATTATCTAGGGGGGGTATTATGGCGATCATTCATTTCTCTCTATACTTTTATCTATATGCTAAATATATATAGGGGAGTAAATTCAATGCGGTCGAGATTAACGTTCAAGTCACCATCTACTTATATATTCTACTGGTTATATGGGAGAATGGCGGCCAGAAACCGTTCTCACTATACTTATACTTTTTATAGGGAGAATTCCGGGCACTAACGCTTCTCCCGACACTTTATGGTGTACTTGAATCTGAGAATGGCGATCACTAACGTTCCTCCCTATCCTTTATATATACTTAATAGGAGTATGGCGTCACTAACGTTTCCCCCTATACTTTAAAATATACTTTATATAGGGAGTATGGGCAATCACTGAACGTTCTGTCTGCTTATATTTATATATACTTTATGGATAGGAGAACGATTGGTAGCTGATGTCCCTGCCCATCTGTCTTGCAGATTCTGTCTGTGCATCGTTTGACGATTGTACTGAAACTTTAGTTTCCACAAGCATACACGGGGTATAAAAGATAGCACTATATTCCAGAGGGAACAATGACAGATATCTCAACAGTTGTTTAAAGGTGGGTCATTCTTTTCCAAAGATGTCATTATCAAGGTGCAGTTTTTTCTTTAAGAGGATTTGCATATCTTCTTTAGCGATTAAGGGAAAGTATCAGGGTTATTCATAAAAGTTTTTTTCTTATAAATGTGCGTAATTTTGCCCGACAACCAATTCAGATGTTAGGCTTAAAAAGAGTAAGATCTGATTGGTTGTGGACAATGACACATTTTAACAGATAGAACTTTTATTGAATACTTTCCCTGTATATGTTTTCTAATTAATTTAATTTAATATAAATATGTGATTTTACCACTTTATTCAATATAGTGATAAAATGGAAAGTTGACCATGTGAGGTGGGTCCCATTAACAACGCATTATCCCTCCATTATGATCCAATATACCTGAGGAGGGGCCTAGAGTCCCGAACCGTTGTAATGCTGTTTTGTTTTTGCAACAAATAAAGAAATATTCACCATAGTAGTGTGCTCCTCTACTTTTTTCCTTGCTGGCGTGTTGAAGGCGAAAAGATGTCTCCCCGGAAGGTAAGGGGGCCGAGAATGATTGCACCCTACCAAAGCTTTCTGGCCCGAGGACCAACAGCGTTGTGCCATTGTCACTCTTGGAGCTTTGGTCCCATTGATAACCATTATTCCCTCCACTCATGATTAGGTTGTTAAACACTGACAATGGTCTGTGTTGATGTTTAAGCGGGGCCCAAACCATTGTTGATCGGCCAGCCGTTTTAGGTTCCGGAAGCTAACACGATTATTAGAGTCAATTAAATAAAAACCAGTAATAAATTCCTTTCCCCAGTAAAACAGTCTCTGTGTAGGGTTAGGGTAACCTGATACCGTGTGTCATAGGACTGGGAAATACCTCGTTGCATGGTGGCCGGTATATATAAAATGTCAAGGGCCTTGCAATAAAACTACAAGACTACCATAAAATTTCACAAGATATGTGTAATTTGCTTTACCCCCCAGTCGGATTCCGAAGGAAGGCGAAAAACCCAACCTGGCGAATGAGTTCGCCGGTTAAAAGACATACCCATTGTTGGTGCGGCAAAGATTTGTGTGCATACTTATATTCCTCACACCACACACAGACCGCTTAGAGTGAACTGGTCTGAAAGTCAAAATTCCTTCCTGACTCCACTGCAATCGGAACTAACTCCCTGGATCACTTAAACTCCCTCCCACAAGGTCCAGAACAGCCCAACTCCAAACCATCCCACCACCCCCTCCTGAAACCAGGGGCGCTCCTCCTCGTTTGTTCCTCTTCTTTTACTTGTCACGGCTTCATAGCCTAATAAACATAACCAACACAACAAATATTAGTGCATCATCAATTCATAATTCCTACCATTTAACTTGCTGTCTTACGCCAGTGGCCCTCTATAAGAGATAAATAAAGTCTGATTTAATAGAATACACAGACAACGCAATAAAAACAACCAGAAACCCATAGCTCACATAAGCATGTTCATTCAATGGCTCTGTGCAGTATACATAAATCAAAACTATATAAATTTATGTTCATTACTACGACCATCCTTATAGGACCTAGGAAACACAATTAACCACCAGACTATCCAAATATAACCAGATTGGCAAGAAACAGCAACAATTCTGGATCCAATCTGGTCTCGATGGTGTCCCGTCTAGATCTCTAACGGACTTAATTTCAATTTTGAAGGCCCTCTGTCTTATCCTGAGGGAGTGCATCTGATCCTGTTAAGTCTGTGTTGGGATCCTGAATGGGCCTGCGTCGGGAAGTAACCAGGATGGGCCTGGGGACTGCGTTGGGACCACTGTGAGGGCGCTTACTGTCTGGACCCTGTGTGCCTGCAATCTGGATCCTTATGGGCCTGTGTTTCGCCCTTGGATCCTGAGGGGCCTCTCGCGTCTGGGATCCTGATGGGCTCTGCTTCGGATCCAGATTGGTCTGCTTGGGACCCACCTGATGGGCCTTGGGGGTTGGCGACGCTGGGATCCTGTTGGCCTGTATCTGGATTCTGATATAGTGGTAGCCTATCCTGTGCATGCGCTATGTGTGATAGCAGAAGACACTGTTGTTTCACTGAGCTCGTGGGCAGGGACTAAATAAGCCGTTTAAGGGGGGGTGAAGGCCTGTGTTGGACCAGCTGATGGGCCTGCGTTGGGACCTGACTTAATAAGAGTCTCCGTAGGCGTCTGATCCTTTTGGCCATAGGAGTAATCTGGATTCTGAATGGGGCCTTCGCCTGGACCCTTATTTGCCTGCCTCTGTCCCTGATGGGCCTTCTGTGTTCGGGATCCTGATGGGCCTACTCGGGATCCTAATCCGGCCTGTCGCCGTGGATACAGATGTCCTGGCCTGGATCCTGGCGGGCGCTGTGTCTGGATGCTCGATGGGCATCGGTCTGGGAGACCCGCGCGCCTGGTTCGAGTGGGCATCCTCTGGATCTGATTGGCGTCCGTCTGGATCTTACATAGAATCGACCATCTAGTAATATCTGATGTAACTCTCGTCGGTATCCTGGACATGTCCTGCTAGTCTGTGATCCCTGATAGGGGGACTCATGTTTCTATGGATCCTGCGGGCCTCTGTCCTGAGATTCCTGATGCGGCCCCTGTCTGGTTCTGACAGCATCTGTCTGGAATGCCTACTTGCTAGCCTCGCCCTTGGCTCACTGCTGGGCCGTCTGGTCCCGGATCGCTGAAGCGGTCCACGTGTCTGACCTGATGGCCGTCTGTCGTAGGATCCTGACAGGCCTCTTTCTGATCTGGCGATGGCCTCTGTCTGGATCCCTGACGCGCCTCTGTCTGGATCCTGATGGCCTCTTGCTGGATTCTGACAGGGCATCTGTCTGGATCCGAGTGCCTGCTACCTGGAATCCCTGATGGCCGTCTGTCGGATCCTGAGGGTACGACTAGGTTGGATACCTCCCCCCATATTTTTCCTTTCTCTTTCTCCTCATTTTTTCGCCAACAACATTCGATTGGATGTTGGTATCAAGTTTGCCTACCCTGTACTGTACTGAGTTCCAGTTCAAAATGTCAGGACTTACTGGAGATACCAGAACCTAATGAACCCTACTGTCAGTATTTAAAACCATCGGCAACCTTTGGTCAAACCAGAAAGTAACAGGGTAAAGAAATTTTCAGAACAGTAAAGTTTTTACTCCTGGATTGATCATGATATGGGATTGACGTTTAGCGCCCATCCGTGGGTTGGCTGTACAGCACAGGGGTGTTCCAGGTTTTATTTCCTGAAGAGAGGAATATCACTTCGTTTTCTGTTACCGCTATTGTTATATAGCATCTTAATTTTATTTCTGAAATATTTCAATAATATAACCTCAATTTGATGTTTGGTCTTCATTAGCTCGACCATCTCCTGTCTGACATATTGTCCCCTTTGCTGTTCCAGTAGGAAATTTGTGCTGATTAATTTTCTTCTCCCCGGGTCTTGCGGTCTGGATTTTTCATTAGACACGATTAGGAAACGTGGAAATTCTTTAGACCTGGAGTAAATATTCCTCAATTAAACTCTAATGGCTGGCCTAAATTGCCATTTTATTAATTTTCCTGCAGACACTAAAATAATCAAATAGACAGTTTCAATAAGGGTTAAAGGGTTTTTACACTCAAGACTACTCACCAAGCTGTGGAGACTTCAGTGTTGGACTTTCCGCTGTGAGAATCATCCATGCTACTGTATCCTGGGAACACCGCAATGTGCTAAAGAATGAAAAACAAAAACACATGAGAACAGCAAAGCGGAAATAAATAATCTGTAAATAATCGCACTTTGTGACCGTCGACCCTGGACAAACGCTAAGATTGCCCTCCTTAAAATCAAAGGAATGAACCCACATCCACCACAGTATATGTGATGAGAGACTGGTTTCACTGGACAATAGTGAGTTTTTAACTTACGTGGTAATCCTTCAGCATTTCAATCTGCACATTCCAAGGACAGTATGTCACGATCCACAACTGGGAAAAAGAAATATAAAGACTATTAGAATCTGATCTAGGAAGAGTCCATTTCCCTCCCACAGCATGGACCAATGAAAACTACATCCTAATTCTGATTAAATGTGGCTAATGTCAGTTGCCCTAAATGATTAATTTCCCCTGGAAAATAACCAGGCTTTGTCCCATTCCCCAGGAAGCTCTATTTCGTGAGTTTATGATCCTATTGTCCCGACTGCCGAGACTTATATCCCAGGGTCATTGTGCTTGACATATGGGGGTTGAAGCCATGACCTTCATAAAGGGTGCTAGTTTAATACTAAGGGCTGGCCCCACCAGCGCGTTTCGTATCGAGAATTGCATCCTGTGGTAGCCTATTGCACCATCCCATTTACAAATCGTAGCGCTGCGATCCACCATTTTTGCTTCCGTATCGCATTACTCTGATAGTGTTGCATTACCAGAAGCGCATGATACACGAAGCTGGACATTGCAAGCAATTTTCTATCAATATATCCTTACCTACCATATAAAAACAAAGAGAGAGAAATCTATGATGGCTACGATAATGAGTAAATAGTAGAACATACCTTTACATTATATGGGGTTTTCCTTTATCCAAAAGTAGCCGTCAAACACCAACCTTCTGGTGCCATATAAATTAAAGTCCCCTTAGTTTCATTGTTCGATCTGCCGTTCCCCTATAAATTGGTCTTTTGCACCGAAATCAGCTGAAATGACAAATAGAATGATGCATTATTGTATTTCATTAGGAACATCGCCAGTTAATACGGTAACAATAATGAATCCCCAATAGAAAAAGCTGACAATTAAACTGCAAACAATAAATATCTGGGCACAGTCCAGCCTACTATGGATGTAAGATGTTCATTCCTTTCCATTGCAACCCAACGTATATAATGCAGTGACTACAGCTACATGAACAGAACTTTCTTCTGAGCGGATTTCCGAATCCATGCAACGATCAGAAATCCAAGTGGAAAAATATCCACCGGCCTGATCTTGGTTTTTCCAATAAACCTGTTCGAAGTTTTGAGTGGCCGGTCGGGAAGAAAAGCGAAACTGTTTTGACATTTCGAGGAATTTTGATAAATTTGATCTTTAGTCCTTTCTTTAATATTACAGGGTAGAATTAAACCGTTAGGCTGCTATTAGCCCAGTTAAAGACCAGGAGGTTCCTACCTATTTTAACTCTGCAGTCTGTGTAAGAGGATGTTCGTCCTTTTATTTCTGGTGTCGATTATCTTTGTGCAGGTAACACTCCCTGAGAAATTGATAATCATGTTATTTTCTTTATCTTAGTAAAATTTTCATTGAATACCGAAATAACTGTATAAAAGAATCCTAGTTCTATGGTCTCTGTTTCCCAGGATAAAAGGCAGGTTTATATTTGTTATATGACCAGAGATCTAATTTGATGAGCGTCTATATATATGCGCCAGTATATAAAGATGAAATAGAAATAGAACGTTTTCTCTACTTTAAGGGCAACTACACCTGTAATAAATTAACTTTTTTAAAATGAAGACAGTAGGATAATTATTCCGACCCCATATTAGTTTTATAAAGAATGGCCAGCACGAAGAACACTGCTTCCTACATTTCTGGATTAACATCTTATTTAGGGCCAAGAGCAGCTTCATTTATTTCAAATTATATTTCAAGTTTCTAATTGAATATATTTTTAAATATTTACCAATTGCATTAATATAAAACAATAAAAACAGTTTCGTGAGCCTTACCTTCAGGAATTTTTTTTGCAATGTCTTTATCCATTTGTTCCTTATAGAGAAATATCTATCTTTGACTGAAAGTGAAAGGGCGTGAGGTCCATCCAGATTGCCTGCCTCCGTCAAATATTCCATGATTAATCTGGCAATATAAATAAATATATTCTTTTGTGAAGCCAGATTTCTGTACTGTTACAGTATCATGAATGTAAGTGACCGATGTGCTTTACCCAACGGCCCGTTTGCTCGGTCATCCGATACTGACAAATGGTCGAATGAAATCGTCTCAGACGCCGCCCCACACCATAAGTACTTCCATGCCGACCGACCACTACCCCGCATAGAGGTTGGTCGGGCCAAAATTCTTATGGTGTGTTACCAAGCTTATGTCTGCCCCTGGATTAGTTAGTTGTGGACCAAACATTTCATATTGTGGATATCTGCAAGCTTGTATGGCCCGCCCCAAAATGAATCCCAATGATACGGAAATTGTAACAGGTATCCATATTTGGGAAAAAAAAATGTGTGGCCTGTATCAATATCTTCTACAAAGCAGAAAAGTATATACCCCTTAAGTGATAAATTCTACATTCATAAATGGAAATTAGCCTGCTTTATAAGTCTATATATGATATGTTAAGGTGATATTACTCAATCAGCGTAAATAGTATATATTAACAAGTACCTTAACAGCATTCTTACCCATAAATGTTGCGTTGGTGACTTCAATAAACTCATTTCAAATGCACAATATTATCGTGATTACATTTGGCGAAGGAAAGGCATTTCTTTAATGTACATTGTCGATTTTTTTTTCTTTTAAAAAAAAAACAACTAGTTTGATAAGATTCCTAAATTATCGTGGCCCTTCTGTGTCTTTGGGTGATAATATGTAACAGACAGGTACTTACCGGTGTGATATTAACAACTTTTCACCGCCCAAAGTGGAATGACTGATCTTTCATTCTGCGAGCTGTACACGAAAGATTTCTCATTGATTTAATAAATATAAACGAATTTGCACTATGATCAAACATTGCCGTTCTAAGATAATTCCGTAATTATTGTACCAGTAACCGGATAGGCGGTGGTTTGGAATTATTCACAAATTGTGCTACAATACAGACTTTCAATTAGAATAAAGCATTGAACTTGTTACCATATAAACTTACTTTGTAGACTTTTCCAAAGCCCTTTTCCGATTAGTTTTAGACTTTTAAAGCAACATCTTTGGGATCCTAAAAAACAAATAAAAAACAAACAATTAATACATGTTATAATAGTATTAACTCGTGATTGAGATCAAGGCTCCTTGTGCGTGTATGATATTTGGTGATCGCATAAAGTAAGAGTGATGATGTCATGGACTATGTCAGAGATCAAATTACATTCTTTTGCAATATCACACATGGATATCACTTATTTTTGCAGTTAAAAACCAAAAACAACTCAATCTAACCATTCAAGATTAACTCTTAAAGGAAAATGGATGCAAACATTGTCTTTTACTTACGCAAGCCTCCAATGAAATTCCGAAATATTCAGGCACTGAATTCCTAAGTAGAAAAAAAATCATTTTTTCAGAAAAAATCCAAAAGAAAACACAAATAAAGGGAAATAACATAAAATAAGGTAAATAGGTTGTAGTACTGTTAAATCAATTGCATACAAAGATGGCTTTTTTTATCCAATTAAAGGAGAACCTAGGGGTTTGGTTATATAATTTTAGTGTTTCAATCAAGTTTCCTAAATAACCAAAAACAAACGTATTACTTCTAATTAATTATTTATTTATTTTTTGGATATATATTATTAGGCTATAAGTCCGGTTCATGGGGAAGGAAAGACGAGAACAGTTGAAGGTTCTAGGTTTGGAATTTAGAAATTGTTACAATAGTTTGTTGAAAAATGGCCCATTTAAAAGTCAATGGGGACAAATATTTGCAAGTTTTAATAAAAAACAATGGTAACTTACTGTACATGGCTCTGGGAATGTCTGGATAACACATACAGTCACCAAACTTATTAAATACTAACTTTCCCGGTTTATATTGAGTCAAAACCAAATGAAGTTTCAGCTGAATTGCGGGTTGCGAACTCATACCATTTGGAGGTTATGGGCGATTTGTGGTTATAGCGAATGCTACATTCGAGGATATCGAACGCCACATTATAGGGTTTGGAGCGCTAAATCGAGGGTTATCCGCGCATTCGAGGTTCACCGAACGCCGCATTGGGGGGACGTTTTGCATTGAAATTTGGATATATACGACAAATAAATCCACGAGTTTATAGTTCAAGAGTCCAGACAAAGTCCCGAGTTGTCGTACGAACCCTCATAAACCCAACTAGAACGCGGTTTCATCCCTATTGGTGATATATAGATTCTATTGTGCTAACCTATATTTCTAATTACAAATTAATCTACCTATGACGTATTCTTTTACTTACTTGTAATGAACCATTTCCTTTTCTGGTGTCAGGATTCCTAAAGAAATAAATGTATCATTAGTTAATGTTTAATAAATGTTAATTTATAGCAAGAGACCTTTGTTTTTATTATTCTGATATCCAGTTATGTGGGGAAGGAAATGAGCCAGGATAATTAAAGTTCCAGGGTTGGTATTTACCTTACTAGTGTTCTAATCTATGTTTCTAATAACCAACTATTACTTATACTTTAAACTACTGATTATTTTTACTTACTGGTTAATTTCATTCCAGCCGTGTCCGATGTTGAGTTTCCTTAAGAAATAAAAATTTTTAATTTTCAATAAAAGATCCATTAGGCTTAAGCCCCCCTACAATACACTGAATCTGGCGTTGTTATTTGCATACCGATTGCAATGTTGCGATTCAATTTTGCGTTGTGCGACGTGGTGCGCGCATTTAGCATGCGTTTGTAATTGAATATTAAACCAACGCATGTGTTGTGATAAAAATTGGATGGCGCGTGCAACAAACTCTAACAAATACATTAGTGGGGCCTACTCCTCTATGGCTGAGGCCCCCACTACAACGCACCGAGCGCATGTTATCAGCATACGATGCGTGTGGTGATTCTGGTGCTTTGTCATGCATTGCTCTGGCTTTGCGATGCGATTTTTAGGCTATTTTCCAGTTATGGAAATAGCATTTTGGCGCAGAAAAAATAAAAAGGTGATCGCCAAATTAAATCACATGACGCATCGGAAAATCCCGTGAGATTTTTGCTTTCCAGCGATTTCCATTCTAACCAAAATCACATGCGAAATCGGTGTTGTGCAAACAAGTTAAACAACCCGGTGTTTCATCTGGCCTAGCCTCATAGTCTGTAGACACAAGCACATTAGTTCAGTCGGCTATTCGGAATACCCAGTTTAGTGGGGAAGGATAACCGGCAATAGATTAAAGGTTCCTGGTTTAGATATAATCCGTCTCTAAAAGAAAAACTATTCAAAGTAAAATAATGAAACTGTTATTTCATTATTGCTGGGGGACTACTCTTTACTATTTACTATTGTCTTTTACTTACTGTTGTCTTCTTTCCGGTGGATTTTCTTAAATAAAAATACAAAGACGTTGTTACATATTTGATATAGGAAACGGAACATGTTTCTAACAGGGTTATAATAACATAATAAGACTTGTATGTTCGCATTAACAAACCAGTTCCAGTTTTAATGATAGTAAATATATTCTATGATTAAAATGTAATTAGTAATTACATTTATGTTCAAACTACGGGATTGACCATAAGAAATGGTCATACCTTCTTTTGGCGTCTGGCACATCGGAAGCAACTGAAGCTTTTTTGAATCGCTTCACCAGGATCGTTTGACGTCACCAACGTTGATGTTGCATTAAGAAAATAAAATATAAATTTAGTTTTAGGCCTATAGGACTTCTTATTCACAATAACAGTATATGAAAAGTTGAGAAGAATGTTCTAGACTAGAGTTGTGTCTGTAGATAAAAAGGTCCTGCAACTGTGGTTGAAATACACACACTATAAAATATTCATTGTACCTGTGTGTGCAAAGTAAGTGGGCAAAAGGAGTTTTCGTAGCTCAATTATCACTTTCACTGTTGTAATCAGACTTGCTGTCTCTGTACTTAGGAGGAGATTGTATGAAATTGTGTGTGATATTAGACTACTTGTATATTTAATGGTGATTCCTGCGTTATGTGTCTTCCGACACAGAAGACAGGCCCGGCTCTTGGTGCTAGGGAAAGAAGATAATAGTTTTTTCATTTTAAATAAATTAACAGAATATAATAGATACAGAGAGTAAATAAATATATATACATCGATTCTTTTTTTTAACACATGCTAACATAGCGGTTGGGTTGGGGGTGGGCAGGATGCCTACATTCTAATAATAATTATTTATAGGTGTGGAGATGTCCCTTAACAGAGCTGATAAAAAAGGACGAGGGTCTGACCAGCGATTATGAAAAACTTCAAATATATGAAAGTGTTAAAAGAATATATTTCCCTTGTGTATAATACCAGAAAATGTATCCTCCTCGGCTATCCGCATCCATGGCCCTCTTTTTCCTGGGGAAGTCTGTGAATCGACAAGTAAAATAAAGTTATAATATATAGATGGATATAATAATATAACTACATTAGATAATATGAGAGAAGGGAGAGTGTATTTCGGACAAGATAGGAACCGATAGGGCCATGTTCCCATTATATACAAGACGTATACGATATACGAAAGTAACGATTTTGAACATCTCTACTGGTACCCTAGCAATCACTTTCTCTCTAAAAGGTTAATAGCAATGAATCACATAGAATATATATAAAACTAAAGGAAATGGATAAACGGCCATCTTACCTCATAACGTTAATGCCAATGACGGCCTTGTTAGCTGATTAAACACAGCATTGTGTTTAACTGCTATAATGAATAAAAACACAAAGTTAGCAGTTTAGTTGCACACAATATTATTCTTTAGTTTTTAAAGGGCATCTATGTGAAAAAAGATGAATTGCATACTAGAAACTCTAATTCTTCCCAACACAAGCAGAGCATGGCCAGAGTCAAGAGAGCTGTAGGGTGGGGGAATGGGGGGCCCTAACACATAGGAAACCTTTTACATAGGGGGGGGGGAGATGCCCTTTAAACTTCTGCTGTAAACGATGTTGTCTAGCTGGAATGGTGACTGAGTTCTGACAGTTTGGTTTTTGCCCTGTGTGCAAGTTTTATAACAGTTGGTTTAATTTAACAGAAAGTCAGGTCAGATCACAGATATACACATTGATGACATGATCTGGACATACAACAAAGAATTTGGCGGTTTATAGAGGCAACCGTATGGGATATTGTCAATAATTGTTCCTTTATAAATAGGCCCCATGAATTCTTAATAGGACCTGATCCATAAATAACATATACCTGATCCTGAACCAGAATATTGATCCGTAAACAATACAGCTGATTCTCATACCAATATTAACTGTAAAACACTACCACCG
>JAACNH010001201.1:30071-93270 GCA_019447015.1 Hymenochirus boettgeri
ATCCTTAATAACATAGCGATCCCCAATCACAAGACCCAACACGATGCTTAAACACTCCAATACAAATTTACATTAAATAAAGATTGTATAAATGATATTTTAACTGCTTGGGATTGATTGTGCCTGCTATCTATGAATCAACAAACTGTTCCCGAGCAAAACAAACTTACTCACGCTACTGTTTACTGCACCATAATGAGTAAATATCTTCCAGGATTTGTTATATACATCCTGTATGACCATCATCACTAATAATGTCACATGACATGACATTCATCCTCAATATTCAATTTTTGAGTTTCACGGTCATGTGATCCAATTCCTGACCTGGGTCACTGCTACCCTTTTGTTTCCATGGCAACCATGACTAAACCATCAAAACAATTTAATGTCACAACTCATAACTTAACGCTCTGTAGGGATTTTTTCATGCGCTGCATAGACTTTGTTTTAAACGCGAGTTTGCAGAACTGGACCAAAAATGGTGATCACGTGTGTTATAAATCACAACGGATCCTATCGCAAATTGGGCCCACTTCTCGACATTTACATTATCAATATAATGTATGCACATTGCAAAGCGAAAACCGAGGAGCAAAAACGCGCTAGTTTGGCCGTAGCCGACGGGCGCATACAGATCCCAGCAGCCACAGCTGTCTACCAATGACAAAAGTTTACAGCAATTTATCCATAAAGAACAGGCACTTGTTATAGGACTTTCTTTATAGAAACTGATCCATAAAATAAATTACTGATCCCTGAACCAGAATATTGATCCGTAAACAATACAGCTCTTCTCATAAAAATATTAGACTGTAAGAAGAACTACCGATCTTAAATAAAGAGAAATGGGAGTAATGGCTGTCAACTAAAGTTCTCTCTATACTTTAATATATACTTTAATATGGAGAATGGCGGTTCACTAACGTCTCTATACTTTAATATATACTTTCTCATAGGGAGTAATGGCGGTCACTAACGTTCTCCTTATACTTTATATTACTTTATATAGGGAGTATGGCTGTCACTAACGTTCCTTAGCCTTATATAGACTTTATATCGGGGAGTATGGCGGTCAACTAACGTTCTCTCTATACTTTATATATACTTTATATATGTAGTATGGCGGTCACTAAAGTGCTCTCGATACTTTATAGATACTTGAATCGGGAGTAATGGCGGTCACTAACGTTCTCTCTATACTTTATATATACTTTATATATGAGTATGGCGGTCATTAACGTTCTCCCTATCCGTTATATATCCGTTAATATAGGATATGGCGGCATCTAACTTCTCCCTATACTTATATATACTTTAATATAGGAGTATGGCGGTCACTCTAACGTTCTCTCTATACTTTAATCTCCTTTATATAGGGAGTATGGGCGGTCACTAACGTTCTCCCCTATACTTATATATACTTTATCTAGGGATATGGCGTCGCTAGTTCTCTCTATACTTTATATATCACTTTATATATAGGGATATGCGTCGCTAACGTTTCTCCTGTACTTTTATCTCTTTAATATAGGGAGTATGTGCGCCGCTTAACTTCTCCCCAACTTATATATACTTTATATAGGGAGTATGGCGGCCGCTAACTTCTGCCTATATTTATATATACTTTATATAGGAGTATGGAGGTCACTAACGTCTCCCATACTTTTTATAACTTTATATAGGGAGTATGGCGGCGCTAACGTTCTCCCTATACTTTATATATACTTTATATGGGAGTAATGCGGTCGCTAACGTTTCCCTATACTTTGTTATAATACGTTATATAGGAGTATGGCGGCCGCTACCGTTCTCCCTATACTTTTATATCTTACTTTATATAGGGAATATGGCGGTCACTAATGTTCTCCCTATATCTTTATATTTATATAGGGAGTATGGGGTCATACTCAACGTTCTCCTTAAACTTTGATATACTTTATATGTGGATATAGCAGTCCACTAACGATCTCCCGATCATTTTGATAATACTTTATATGGGAGTATGACAGTCCTACGTTCTCCTCTATACTTTAATCATACTTTAGGAAGTATATGGCGGTCACTAACGTTCTCCCCTATACTTTATATATACTTTATATAGGGAGTATGCGGTCACTAACTTACTCCTTATATTTTTTATATACTTCTATAGGAGTATGGCGTCACTAACCGTCTTCTATACTTTATACAGGAAGTATGGCGGTCACTAACGGTTCTGCTCCTAAATAACTTTATATATACTTTTTACTAGGAGTATGGCGGCCGGCTAATATTCTCCCTATATTTTTTTATATATTTATATAGGAGAATGGCGGTCAACTAACTTTCTCTCTATAACTTTATATATACTTTATATAGGGAGTATGGCGGTCCACTAACTTCTCCCTATACTTTTATATACTTTATATAGGGAGTCTGGCGGTCACTAACGTTCTACGTATACATTATAATCTTTTATATGGGGAGTATGCTGTCCACTAACGTTCTCCCTATACTTAATATACTTTATATAGGAGTATGGGCGGCATACGTTCTCTCTCTCTATACTTTATATACTTTTAATATATATTACGGCGTTCCACTAATGTTTCTCTCTATACTCCATATATATCCTTTATATAGGGGGAGTACGGCCGGTCACTAACTGTTCTCCTATCCTTTTATATACGTTATATAGTGAGTATGGCGGTCCACTAACGTTCTCCCTACACTTATATTCCTTTATATAGGTTCGTAATGGCGGTCACTAACTTCTCTCTCTACTTTATGCATACTTTATAAGGGAGTATGGCGGTCACTAACGTTCTCCCTATCTTTATATATACGTTTATATAGGGAATGGCGTTCACTAACATTCTCATACGCTTTTATATATACTTTGTACAGTGCAGTATTTCGGGGTCACTACTTCTCCCTATAACTTTTATATACTTTATCAGGGAGTATGCGGCCCGCTAACGTTCTCCCTTTACTTTATATATACTTATATAGGGAAATATGGCTGTCACTAATGTTCTCCTATACTTTATACTTATATAGGAGTATGGCGTCACTAACTTCCTCCCTATACTTATTATACTTATATAGGGAGTATGGGCGGCCGCTCATGTTCACCCTGATACTTTTTATATACTTTATATAGGGAGTATGCAGCCACTACGATCCGCCCTATACTTTATTTATACTTTATATGGGGAGTTGGCGTCACTAACGTTCCCGTAACGTGTATATACTTTAATATTTGATTATGGCAGTCACTAACGATCTCCTATAATTTTATATACTGTTATGTGGAGTACTGACAGTCAACTAACGTTCTCATCTATTACTTTCTACATACTTTATGTAGGTAGTATGGCGTTCAACTAACGTTCCTCCCTATACGTTAATATATACTTTATATAGGGAGTATGCTGTCATAATCTACTCCTTATACTTTTTATATACGTTATATAGGGAGTATGGCGGTCACAACGTTTTCTTTCTATACTTTATAACTTTATATAGGGGAGTATGCGGTCACTAACGTTCTCCCTATACTTTATATATACTTTATATAGGGAGTATGGCGACCGCTAATGTTCTCTCTATACTTTCTATATCCTTTATAATTGGGAGTATGGTGTCACTAAACGTTTCTCTTCTCTCTACTTTTATATATAATTATATAGGGAGATGAAGGGGTCACTAACGTTCTCTCTATACTTGTATATATTTCTTTAATATAGGGAGTATGGCGTACACTAACTGTCTCCCGTATACTTTATATATATCTTTATCTTGGGAGTAGCGACACTACCTTTCTCTCTATAACTTTATATATACTTTATATTGGGGAGAAATGGCGATCACTACTGTTCTCCCTCTATACGGTTATATAATACTTTTAGATTGGGAGTAGTGGTCCGGGCACTACTAAACGTTTCCTATACTTTTATATATACTTTATATTGGGGAGTATGGCGGTCACTAACGTTCTCTCTATACTTTATTATATACTTTATATTGGGGGAGTATGGGGCGGTCACTAACGTTCTCTCTATCCTTTAATATATAATTTATATTGGGAGTATGGCGATCACTAACGTTCTCTCTATACTGTTATATATACTTTAATATTGGGCAGAAGGGTGGTTACTAACGTTCTCTCTATCTTTATATATACTATATTGGGAAGAATGGCGAGCACTTAACGTTCTCCCTATACTTTATATTACTTTATATAGGGAGTTATGGCGGGCCGCTAATGTGTCTCTCTATACTTAATAGATAGCTTTTATATTGGGAATTATGGCGTCACTACGTTCTTCTCTATCCTTATATACTAATTTAATATATGGAGAATGGCGGTCACTAACTTTCTCTCTAGACTTTATATATTCTTTATATAGGGATTATGGGCGGGCATCTAACGTTCCCCTATACTTTATATATACCTTTATATTGGGCGTTGGCGATCTAACTAAACTTTCTCTTCTATACTTTATAATATACTTTATATTGGGAGAATGCGATCCACTAACGTTTCCTCTATACTTTATAGATACTTTATATTGGGAGTATGGCGGTCACTAACGTTCTCCACTATACTTTATATATACTTATATTGGTGATTATGGCGTTCACTAACGTTCTCTCTATACTTTATATATACTTTATTATTGGGCGTAAGGCGTCACTAACGTTTTTCCTCTCTATAACTTTATATATATGATATTGGGAGTATGGCGATCACTAACGTCTCTCTATCACTTTATATATCTTTATATTTGGGAGAATGGTGGTTACAACGTTCTCTCTATACTTTATATTACTTTTATATTGGGAGATGGCATCACTAACGTTCTCTCCTATACTTTATATATAACTTTATAGAGGGAGTGATGGCGTCCGCTAATGTTCTCTCTAATACTTTAGATATCCCCCCCGACTTTATATTGGGAGGTATGGCGTCCTAACGTTCTCTCTATACTTAATATATAATTAGATTGGGAGTTGCGATCACTAACTTCTCTCTACTTTATATATACTTTTATATTGGGAGAATGGTGTCACTACCGGTCTCTCTCTACTTTATATATACTTTTATATTGGAGAAGGCGATCACTAACGTTTCTCCCTTACTTTATATATACTTTTATATTGGGAGGGTATGGCAGTCACTAACTATCTCCCTATAATTTTTATATACTTTATATGTGGAGTATTAACAGTCACTAAACGTCTCTCTCTCTATCCGTTATACTACTTTATGTAGGTAGTATGGCGTTCACACTTAAACCCCCGTTCTCCCTTACTTTAATATATCTTTATATAGGGCGTTGGCGGTCACTAACTTACTCCTTATACTTTTTATATACTGTATATAGGGAGTATGGCGGTCACTACCGTTCTTTCTATACTTATACTTTATATAGGAGTATGACGGTCACGAACGGTTCTCCCTATACTTTATTATACGTAGAATAGGGAAGTTGGCGACCGCTAATGTTCTCTCTATCACCTTATATATACTACTTTAATTGTAGTATGGCGGTCACTAAACTTACGCCTTATCTTTTTTATATACTTTAAATATATGGGAGTAGGCGGTCACTAACGTTCTCTCTTACTTTTAATTTAAATTCTTTAATATATACTTATAATTGGGGAATGGCGGTCACTAACGTTCTCCTTTACTTTATATATACTTATATAGGGAGTATGGCGTCACTAACGTTCCTCCTTTACTTTATATATACTTTTATTGTAGTATGGCAGTCAAATGTTCTCCTTTACTTTATATATACTTTATATAGGGAGTAATTGGCGTTCACTAACGCTCTCCGTTACTTTAATATATACTTTATATTGGGAGAATGGCGGTCACGTAACGTTTCTCCTTACTTTATAGTATACTTATAGTGGGAGTATGGCGGTCACATAAACGTTCTCCCTTTACTTTTATAATATACTTTATTTGGGAGTATGGCCGGTCACTAATGTGCTCCTTTACTTTATATATACTTTATATTGGAAGAATGGCGGTCCTAACTTCTCCTTTTTACTTTATATATACTTTATATAGAGTAATGGCGGTCACTAACGTTCTCCTCCTTACTTTAAATATATACTTTATATAGGGAGTGGGCTGTCACTAAAGTTCTCCTTTAACTTTATTAGTATACTTTATATAGGGGTATGGCGGTCAACACATAACGTCTCCTTTTACTTTATCTATACTTTATATAGGGATATGGCGTCCTAACGTTCGTCCTTTACTTTATATATACGTTATTTTGGGAGAACTGGCGGTCACTAACGCTCTCCTTTACTTTATATATACTTTACTAGGGGTATGGCGGCACTAACGTTCTCCTTTACTTTATATATACTTTATATTGGGAGTATGGGCGGTCCCAAACCGTTCTCCTTACTTTATATCTATTATATGGGGAGAAGGGCGGTCACTAACATTCTCCTTTACTTTATATTACTTTATTAGGAGTATGGCGTCACTACGTTCTTTTTTACTTTATTATACTTTATATATGAGTATGGCGGTCACTAACGAGTCCTCCTTTACTTTATATATACTTTGATATAGGGAGTTGGCGGTCACTAACGTTTCTCCCTATACTTTATATAGACTATTATTGGGAGAATGGCGGTCACTAACGTTCTCCTCTTTACGTTTAATACTTTATATAGGGAGTATGGCGGTCACTACTAATTCCCCTATACTTTATATATACTTTATATGGGATATGGCGGTCACTTACTTCTCTCTATACTTTATTATACCTTTATACAGAGTATGGCGTCACTACTTCTTTCTATACTTTATAGATACTTTAATATAGGTCTAGTATGAGGCGGTCACTAACGTTCTCTCTAATACTTATATCTACTTTATATTGGGAGAATGGCGATCCTATCGTTCTCCCTATACTTTATATAATACTTTATATGTGGGCTATGGCGGTCACCAACGTCTCCCATACTTTAAATAACTTTATATATACTGTTATATAGGGAGAATGGCGGTCACTACTTCTCTCTATCTTTTATATACATTATATTGGGATATGGCGGCACTCACTAACTTCTCTCTATACTTTAATATATATACTTTAATGGGAGTATGGCGGTCACTATGTTCTCCTTTACTTTAATATCTTTATATAGGGAGTCATGGCGGTCACTAACTTTCTCCTTTACGTTTAATCATTAACTTTATATCGGTAGTTGGCGGTCACTAACGTTCTCCTTTACTTTAAATATACTTTATATGGGGATTTGGCGGTCACTAACATTCTCCTTTACTTTATATATACTTATATTGGGAGAATGGCGGTCACTAGTTCTCCTTTCCTTTATAGATACTTTAATATAGGTAGTATGGCGTCACTAATGTTCTCCTTTACTTTATATATACCTTTGTTTATATATTGGGCGAATGGCGGTCACTAACTTTCTCCTTTACTTATATATACTTTATATTGGAGAATGGCGGTCACTACGTTTCTCCCTTTACTTTATTATATACTTTATATTGGGGAGTATGGGCGGGCACAACTTTCTCCTTTACTTTATTATACTTTATATTGGGGAGTAGGCGGTCACTAATTTTCTCCTTTACTTTTATATATACTTTATATGGGAGAAGGCGGTCACTAACGTTCTCCTTTACTTTGATATATACTTTATATTTAGGGAGTATGGCGTTACACTACCTTCTCCTTTACTTTATTATACTTTAGATAGGGAGTAGGCGGTCACTAAATGTTCTCCCGATACTTTGATATATCCTTATATGGGAAATGGCGGTCACTAAGGTTCTCTTTACTTATATATACTTTATATGGGGAGTTATGGCGGTCACTAACGTTCTTCTTTACTTTATATATACTTTATATGGGGATTATGCTTATGAAGGTTCTTCATTAATCCAGTCCATGTATTCTTGTTGTATTCAATTAGATCAACTGGACTTGGAAGTTTAGTTCTTGAAGACGTTTCGCTAGTCATCCGACTGGCTTACTCAATTCAGAATGACCTTAACACCTGGCTGTGATATGCTAATTGGGATTTTCCAGGGTACATAATTGCCACAGATTCTTGTACAAGTCATTCTGAATTGAGAAAGCCAGTCGGATGTCTAGCGAAACGTCTTTCAAAACTTACCTTCAGTCCCAGTTGATCTAATTGAAACAACAGATATTGGGAGTAGGCGGTCACTAACGTTCCTCCTTACTTTATATATACTTTATATTGGGAGAATGGCAGTCCGAACTAACGTTCTCCTTTACTACTTTATATATACTTATATAGGGCGTATGGCGGTCACGAAGGTTCTCCTTTACTTTATATAGAGACTTATATATGGAGTATTGCTGTCACGAACTGCTCCTTTACTTTATATATACTATTATATGGGAGAATGTGTCGTGTGTCACTCACGTTCTCCTTTACTTTATATATCTTTATATAGAGATATGGGTCACTACGTTCTCCCCTAACTTTATATATACTTTCTTAGGAGTATGGCGTCACTTACTTTCTCTCTATAACTTTATAAATATACTTTATACAGGGAGTATGGCGTCACGATAACGTTCTTTCTATACTTTATATATACTTTATATAGGGAGTAATGGCGGCCACTAACGTTCTCTCTATACTTTATGATACTTTTATATTGGGAGATGGCGATCACGATCGTCTCCTATCTTTATATATACTTTAAATGGGGAGTATGGCGGTCACTAAGGTCTCCTCTATACTTTATATATACTTTATATAGGGAGTATGGCGGTCAATAACGTTCTCCTCTTACTTTATATATACTTTTTATATTGGGAGAATGGCGATCACTATCGGTCTCCCTATACTTTATATATACTTTATAGGGGGAGTATGGCTGTCCACCAACGTTCTCCCTATACCTTTATTTTTCTGTCTATAGGGAGAATGGCTGTCAATATTAACGTTCCTCGCTATACTTTATATATACTTTATATTGGGGAGTATTGCGGTCACTACTTTCTCTCTACGATACTTTATATATCCTTTTAAATGTGGAGTATGGCGGTCCACTATATCGTTCTTGCTCCCTATACTTTATATTACTTTATATTGGGATGATGGCGCCACTAACGTTCTCTCTATACTTTATATATACTTTATATTGGAGAATGGCGATCACTATCGTTGTCCCCTATACTTATATATATTTATATTGGGATGTAATGGCGGGCCACTAACGTTCTCTCGATACTTTTTATATACTTTATTTAGGGAGTATGGCGGTCACTAAACGTTCTCTCTATACTTTACGATATACTTTAAATATTGGGATTATGGCGTCCTCACGTTCTCTCTAAACTTTATATATAATTTATATTGGGAGTATGGCGATCACTACATTCTCTCTATACTTATATATACTTTATATTGGGGAATGGCGATCACTAACGTTCTCTCTATACTTATATATACGTTATATTGGGAGTATGGCGGTCACTTAACGTTTCTCCCTATAACGTTTATATAACTTTTATATTAAGAGAATGGCGGTCACTAACGTCTCTCTATACTTTATATATACTTTATATTGGGAGTCATGGCGGTCACTACCGTTCCTCTCTAACTTTATATCATAATTTATATGGTAGTATGGCGTCACTAACGTTCTCTCTATACGTGATATATACTTAATTGGGGGAGAATGGCGATCACACCGTTCTCCCTATACTGTTATATATACTTTATATTGGGAGTATGGCGATCACTAACGTTCCCTCTATACTTTATATATACTTTATATTGGAGCATGGCGGTCCTAACGTTCTCTCTATACTTTTATATCATACTTACTATTGGGGATGGCGGTCCCACTAACGTTCTCTCTATACTTTGTATACTTTATATAGGGAAATAGCGGTCCTAACGTTCTCCCTATTTCTTTATATATACTTTATATGGGAAAATGGCTATCACTAACGTTCTCCCTATACTTTATATATACTTATATGGGAAATGCGATAACTATCGTTCTCACTATATAGACTTTATATAGGGAGACTGGCGGGTCACGACGTTCCTCGCCTATAACTTTAATATATAACTTTATATAGGGATTATGACGGTCACTAACGTTTCTCCCTACACGTTATATATACTTTAATATAGGGAGTTGGCGGTCACTAACGTTCTCCCTATACTTTTATTGT
Organism: Hymenochirus boettgeri; assembly: GCA_019447015.1. Taxonomy (NCBI): domain Eukaryota; kingdom Metazoa; phylum Chordata; class Amphibia; order Anura; family Pipidae; genus Hymenochirus; species Hymenochirus boettgeri. The sequence continues at coordinate 40,289 of JAACNH010001201.1, forward strand.
ACTTTTATAGGGAGAATAGCGGTCACTAACGTGCCCTCTATACTTTATCTATAAGTTATATAGGGAGTATGGTGCGGACACACGTTCTCCCCTATACTTTTATTATACTTTATATAGGAGTAGGCGGTCACTACCGTTCCCTCTATCGTTTATGATATATTTATATGGGAGAATGGCGATCACTCGTTCTCCCTATACGTTATATTACTTTATATGGGAGTATGGCTGGCACTAACGTTCTCTCTATACTTTATATATACTTTATATAGGGAGTATGGGCGGTCAATAACGTTCCTCTATACTTTATATATACTTTAATTGGAGAATGGGCGACACTTCGTTCTCCCTATACTTTATATATACTCTTTATTGGGGGAGTATGGCGGTCACCAACGTTCTCAGCATACTTTATTATCTTCATATAGGGAGAATGGCGTGTCAATATAACTGTTCTCGCGGTATTACTTTATATATACTTTATTTGGGAAGTATTGCGGTCACTAACGTTCTCTCTTATACTTTTATATATACTTTAATGTGGTATGGGCGGTCACTATCTGTCTCCCTACTACTTTTTATATACTTTATATTGGGACGTATGGCGGTCCTAACGTTCTCATCTATACTTTTAATAATACTTTATATTGGGAGAAGGCTATCACTATCGTTCTCCCTATAACTTTACTATATACTTTATATTGGGAGGTAACATGGCGGCCACTAACGTTCTCTCTAGAATACTTTTTTATATACATTTATTTAGGGAGTATGGCGGTCACTAACGTCTCGAACTACTTTATATATACTTTAAATATGGATATGGGCGGTCACTAACTTCTCTCTAACTTTATATATAATTTATATTGGGAGTATGGCGATCACTAACATTCTCTCTATACTTTATATATACTTTATATTGGGAGAATGGCGATCACTAACTTCATCTTACTTTATGATACGTTAATTGGGAGTATGGCGGTCACTACTTCTCCTATGACTTTATATACGATTTTACTTAAGAGACCTGGGCGGTCACTAAACGTCTCTCTAATGGACTTTATAATACTTAATATGGGAGTTATGCGGTCATCAGCCGTTCTTCTCTATACTTTTATATATAATTTATATTGGGAGTATGGCTGTCCACTAACTGTTCTCTCTATACTTATATATACTTTATATTGGGAAATGGCGATCACTAACGTTCCTCCCTAACTTTATATATAACTTATAATTGGAGTAGGCGATCACTAACGTCCTCTATACTTTATATATAACTTATATTGGGAGCATGGCGGCCACTAACGTCTCTCTCTAAACTTTATATATACTTCAGTATTGGGTATTGGCGGGCACTAACGTTCTCTCTATACTTTATGTTACTTTATATAGGGAGATGCGGTCACTAACTAACGTTCTCCCTATCTTTATATCTACTTTATATGGGAAATGGCGATCAACTAACGGTCTCCCTATACTTTAATATGACTTTATTGGAGAATGGCGATAACTATCGTTTCTCACATCTTATACTTTATATAGGGAGACATGCGGTCACTAACTTCTCCTATACGTTATATACTTTATATAGGGAGTATGACGGTCCCAACGTTCCTCCCGACACGTTATATATACTTTATATAGGATATGGCGGTCACCTAAACGTTCTCCCTATACTTTATTGTACTTTTATATAGGAGAATAGCGTGCACTAACGTGCCGCTTACTTTATATATATTTTTAGGGAGTATGGCGGACACTACGTTCCCCTATTACTTTTATATATACTTTATATAGGGAGTCATGGCGTCACTAACGTTCCTCTATACTTTACTATACTTATATAGGGAGAATATGTGTCACTATTTCCCCTCATCTTTATATATCTTTATATAGGGAAGTAATGGCGGACACTACCGTTCTCACTATAGACTTTATATCTAGGTACTTTTGATATAGGGGTATGGCCTGTCACTAACTTCCCTCATATACATTATATATCTTGTATTTTATATAGTGTAAATAGGTCATACCGTTCTCCCTATACTTCACTATAACTTTATATAGGGAGTATGGCGGTCACTAACGTTTTCCCTATACATTAATATAGCTTTATAGGGTACTATGGCCATCACTAACGGTTCTCCTAACATTGAGCTATAGACTGTTTATATGGACGAGTAGCGGTCACTAACGTTCCCCTCCTCCTCTCCGCCTCTGAACTTTATATATACTTTTATAATGAAGAATGGGCGGTCACTAACACTCCCTATACTTTATATTCTTTATATAGGGGAAATGGCGGTCCTACCGTCTCACCTATACTTTATATATATTTTTATATAGGAGAATGGCTGTCACTAACACTTCTCCCTATACTTTATATATACTTATATATAGAGAGATGCGGTCACTAACGTTCTCTCTATGCTTTATATATACTCTTCTATGAGAGAGGCGGTCCACTAACGTCTCCCTATACTTTATTAGCTTTAGGGCGATTAAGGAGTATAAGCGGTCACTAAACTGTTCTTTCCCTATACGTTATAAATCTGTTTATATGGAGAGATGGCGGTCCTAAATTCTCTCTATACTTTATATATACTTTATATAGGGAGAATGGCGATCACGTAACGTTCTCCCTATTCTTTAATATACCTTTATATTGGGAAAATGGCGATCACTAACGTTCTCCCTATATACTTATTTACTCTATTATATGGAGAATGGCGATAACTATCGTCTCACTATATATACTTATTAGGAGAATGGCGTCACTACTTTCTCCCACTACTTATATGTATACTTTATTAGGGACGTATGACGGTCCTAAACGTTCTCCCGACACGTAATACGCATATTATATTTCTAGTGTGAGTTGGCTGTCACTAACGTTCCCCTATACTTATATGTACTTAATGAGGGAAATCGCGGTCACTAACGTGCCCTCTATATTTATATATATATTTATATAGGGAGTTGGCGGACACTAACGTTCTCCCTATACTTATATAATACTTTTCATAGGGAGTATGGCGGTCACTAACGTTCCCTCTATACTTTATTATTACTTTATATAGGGGAATAGTGGTCCGATTTCCCCTATACTTTATTTATATATACTAGTTATATGAGGGTATGTATGGCGGACACCTAACCGTTCTCACTATACTTTATAATATCTTTATATTGGGCTATGGGGTCCTGTCTCCCTATCTAATAAGGAGGCGTGCACTAACGTTCTCCCGCTCATACTTTATATATCCAATTGAGTGGCTTATTCCTCTATCTATATATAATTATGAGGGTCACTAACGTTCTCTCATACTGTATCATACTTTATTGGGAGATGCGCCACTAACTGTTCATCTCTATACTTTAATTATATATTAATATGGGAGTATGCGATCACTACACGTTCCTCTATACTTTCTAGTATACTTTACTATTGGGAGAATGCGCCATCTTCTTAACTAAATCTTAATGGTATCGGTCACTACTACGTTTCCTATTTATGTATACTTTATATTAGGGAATAGCGATCACTAACGGTCTCCCTCATACTTTATATACCTACTTTATAATTGGAGAAATGGCGGACACTAACGTTCTCCTATACTTTTATATATACTTAATATACTGGGAATATGGCGTCATAACGTTCTCTCTACTACTGTTATATGCTATTATATAGGGAGAATAGCGGTGGCACTAACCGTTCTCCCTACTTTTCTTTTATATAGGATATTATACGTACTAGGTCCCGAACGTTACATATAGGGGATGCTGCATAACGATTTCCCCTATACTTTATATGTACTTTATATTGGTAGAATGAGCGGGTACACTTAACGCCTCTTTCACTTATATATTTTATTAGGGATAATGGCGGTACACAACGTTCTCCTAATACTTTTATATAACCTTTTATATAGGGAGTATGGACGGTCACTAACGTGTCTCCTCGACTAGTACTTATATCTACTTTATATGGGGAATAGGGGTCACTAATGTTCCCCTCGTACTTTATATATTTGATATAGGGAGAATATGCGTCACTAAACGTGTCCACTCTACCTTTATATATAACTTTATATAGGGAGTAATGGCGGCACTACGTTCCCCTATACTTTATAGTTACTTTACTATAGGAGTATGCGTCACTACCGTTCTCCTCTATTTTCATATATACTTATGATGAGGTAGTATGGCGTCACTACTGTTTCCCTTCATTATATATACTTGATATATGTGACTATGGCGGACACTAACGTTCTCCTATCCTTATATATACTTATATAGGGAGTATGGCGGTCACTAAACAGTTCTCCCTGTACTTTAATATACTTTATATATTAAGAATGGGCGTCCTGAACAGTTCTCCCTATACTTATATTATACTTTATATATGGAGATATGGCGGTCCTAACGTTTCTCCCTATACTTATATATACTTTTTATGGGACTATGGCGGTCACTAACATTCTCCCTATCATTTATATATCTTTTACTATGGAGAGTATGGCGGTCCTAATAACGTTCTCCTGTATCTTTATAATATACTTTAATAGAAGAATGGCGTCACAACATTCTCCCTATACTTTATTATATAACCTTTGATCATAGAGGAGTAATGAGCGAGTCACCTAACGTTTCTCCCTATACTCTTATAATATTTTTATATGGGAGAATGCGGTCACTAACATTCCTCTAACTTATATTCACTTTATCATAGGGAAATGGCGTCACAACTTCTCTCTCATGCCTTTATTATCACTTTATATAAGAGATAGCGATCACTAAACCTTTCCTCCCTATTCTTTATGATATCTTTACATAATTGGGAATCGGTCACTAACTTTCGCCGTAATACTTTATAATAACTTTATATTGGAGAATGCGTCATAACTATCTCTCTCACTATATTATACTTTAATATAGGGAGTAATGGCGAGTCACTAACGTTCTCCCTACACTTATCTATACTTTATATGGGAGATATGAAGACGTCCACTAAAACGTTCTCGCCACATCTGTATATATACTTTATTTAGGGAAGTATGGCGATCACTAACGTTCCCCTATACTTTATATTTACTTATATGGGAGATGTAGCGATCCTATCCGTCCCTCATACTTTAATATGATTATATAGGGAGATATGGCGGCACTAACGTTCTCCCTATACTTTATATATACTTTATATCGGGCGTTATGAGCGGTCACTAACGTTTCCGCTTTTCCTTCTGGAGCAGGCATATGTTCTCTATACTTATATACTTTATATAGGAGTATGGCGTCGACACTAACGTTCTCACTATACTTTATATATACATTTCTATAGGGATTATGCGTGTCACTAACGTGCCCTCTATACTTTATATATATTTAATATAGGAGAATGGGGACACGTAACGTTCTCCCTATACTTTCATTATATACTTTATATAGGGAGTATGGACGTCCTAACTGTTCCCTATACATTATATATATCTATCTTTATAGGGAATAGGCCACTCACAATCGTTTCCCCTATACATTTATATATACTTTATATGAGTAGTATGGTCGGCACTAACGTTCTCCCTAGTACTTGATACTATACTTTATCATGAGAGTATGGCGGTCACTACTAATCTTCCGGTTTTCTTTCCTCTACGTACTTTTACTCACTCTTACCTTACTCCTCTCTTCTCCCTCGTCCTTCTGAGACCTCCTTGAAGCTCATCTTCTGTCTCTCTCTCCTCTTCTTTTCTCTCCCCTTTTCTCTTTCTCCTGTCTTTTCTCTTTCATCTTCTTCTTTTCCCTCATCTTCCTCTTTTCTTTTCGTCCTTCTTTCTCCTTATCTCTTTTCTTCTTCTTCTCTTTCTCTTCTGCTCTAGTTCTTTCTCTTTTCACATTCCTCCTTTTCCCTTTCCTCTCTCTCTTTCTTTCTTTCATCTCTTCCTACTCGGAACTTATACGTATCTTACTAGACGTGCGGTCCCCTTACAATTTTCTTAGTGCTACATCACTACTTCATACAATGTAGTATATATTTATTAAAGGGAGTAATGTGCGGTTCACTAACGATTCTCCTCTGATACTTGATATATCTTGATACTAGGTACGAAGAACTGGGCGGTCAGCTACGTTACTCCATGCTATATAGTACTTATTAGAGGCTGTTCATAGTTCATACTTTCTATATAGGTGTAAATAAGAGATAGCGCTCACTAACTTCTCTTCTCAGTACTTATATAAATCTTTTTATAGATGACATGGGCGGTCACTAACGAATTCTCACGTCTTATACTTGATCAATAATACTTTATAATATGGAGAAGGACCACGTCTCTATTTTTATTATACTATTGAATGCGGTCACACGTTCGCCGTATACTGTTATATCATACTTTATATAGAGGATGGCGATGTCACTAACGATCTCTCCTAACGTGGTTCAATTATATCTATTACTACTACGGAGTAAGTGGGGCTGGGTCACGTAACTTTCTCCTATACTTATAAGATAACTTATATAGGGAGATGTCATCACTACCTGTTCTCCTAACACTTTTATATATGGCCTGTATCTAGATAGAATGGCGATCAGCGTAAGGCTTCTCAGCCTTCTGTGATATATACTTTTGGATATAGGGATAAAGGCGTCAGACTACTTCCCCTAGTACTTTTATGTATACCGTATATAGGGAGATGGCGTCCTAACGTCTCTCCTTAATACTTTTTATAAACTTTTATAGAGGAGATATGGGCGAATCACTACATGTCTCTCCTATCACTTTTATGCACTTATATAGAGGATGGCCATAGATCGATCACTTAATACTAAGGGTTACGGTCCCTACAGTTCTCCTAGTATTTAATACTTGATTCTAGGAGAAATATGTGGTCACTAACATTCTCACATACCTTTATACTACTATTGATATAGGGAGATAGGCGGTCCACTAATGTTCTTCCCTAATTTTCTTTAATAACTTTATATGGGAGTAGGGGTCACTAACGTTCTGCCCTATACTTTATATATACTTTAATAGGATTGTGCGCACGTAACGTCTCCCTATCTTATTTACTTTTTTATTGGAGTATGGCGGTCACTAATAGTCTCTCTATACTTTATATATACTTTAATAAGGAGATAATCGGTCCTAAACTTTCTCCCCTATACTTTATATCTTTTATAGGAGAATGTAGGTCCTACACATTCTCTCCTTTACTTTATATATACTTTAATAGGGAATTGGCGTTCCTTAACGTTCTCCCTCTATACTTTATATACTTATATATGGAGAATGGGTCACCTATACGTTGTCCCTATACGTATATATACTTTTATAGGGAGTATGGCGGTCCTAACGTTCTCTAACTTACTCACACTAGGATGCGGTCATTTCTTTTATATACTTTATATGATAATGTGGCGTCATTAATGCCGTTCTCGTATACTTATAAGCCTTATAACGATGATCACTTGTTCTCCACATTTAATAACTATGGAGACATGGCGCCACTAACGTGCCCTCAATCGTTTTATATCTACTTTTTATAGGACTATGAGGTCCTAACATGTCTCCTTATGCTTATCTATACTTTATATAGAAGTATGGCGCCGTCATACGTTCTCCCTATACTTTATTATACTTATTAGGGAAATGGCGTACACTTATGTCTCCCTATACTTTATTTCCTTATATGGGTCTATTGCGGTCATAACGTTCATTCTACCTATACTTTATATATATTTACTTATAGGGGAAATGGCGGCGTATCACTAATTCCTTCGCTAACTTTTATATATACTTTCATATAGGGAGTATGGCGGTCCTAAGTGTCTCGCTTACTTTTATATACTTATATAAGGGAGACGGCATCACTAATGCGTTCCTCTACACTTTTTATATGCTTATATCGGAGAATTGCGATCCACGGTAAGCGTGTTCTCAACATACTTTATGTCATAACTATTTGTAATGAGTATTGGGAAAAAGATGTCCTAACGTTCTCTAGCCACTTTCTACTTATATGGGAATGGCGGTCCACTAACGTTCTCATTTTTATACTTGTATATACTGTATATGGGAGATGCGGTCCACTACTGTCTCCTCTATGCTTATATAACTTTATATAGGAAGATAGGGCGGTCACTACGTTCCTCCCTATACTTTATATATACTTTATATAAGGGAATGGCGGTCGCTAACGTTCGCCTATACTTTCTATATAACTTTAATAGGAGTACTGGCGTACGTCTCCACTATTATCTTATGGATGGTCCTCATTCTCTATACTTTATATATACTTTATATATGGAGAATTTGGGGCGTCACGTAGTTTCGTCCCTTATACTTTATATATCTTATATAGGGAGAATGGCGTGTCCTAACGTTCTGCCCTATACTGTTATATATACTTATATAGGGGAAACACTAAAACTCCGCTTTCTACTTTTAACGATTGCGTACACGCTCCTTAGCTTTTTATATACTTATTATATGGGAGTATGGCGGTCACTAACGTTCTCCTATCTTTATATATAAACGTTTATATGTGGAATAATGGCGTCACTACTGTTTGCTCCCTCTAGGCTTTATATTATTTAGTAGGGAGTAATGGCGGTCCACTAACGTTCCTCCTCTATCTCTTAATATATACTTTATATAGTGGAGAATTGGCGGTCACTAACGTTCCTCTCTCATACTTTATTATACTTATATAGAGATGTCACTAGTCGTATCTTTATAACTTTCGGTGTCGGCACTAACTGTCTCCTATACTTTATATACATTCTTTATATGGAGTATGGCGGTCACTAACATCTCCTATCTTATTCTTAAATAGGGATAGGGCCCTACATTGCTCTTACTTTAATATACTTTATATAGGGAATTGGCGTCACTAATATTTCTCCCTATACTTTATATAACTATTATAGGGAGTATGGTGTCACTACGTTCCCTAACTTTATATATACCATTATAAGAATATCACATTGCGCATATATCCTGTGGACGCCTACGTCTATGTTCTCCCTATACTTTTCTAATACTTTATATGGGGATATGGGCGTCGACTAACTTCTCTACTTTTATCCTTATTAGGGTTTGCGCCGTATTTTCTCCTTATTTTATATACTTTATATTGGAATATGGCGGTCACTAATGTTCTCCCGTATACTTTATACTTTAGTGTAGATTGGCGTCTACTGCTCCTATTTTGATTTAAGGAAGCGGTCACGTAACGTTCTTCTCTATACTTTATATATACTTTATATTGGGAGTATGAGGTCACTAACCTTCTCTCTATCTCTTATATACGTTATATATGTGAGATAGTCGCGTCTAACGGTCTCCGTATATTTTATTATATACTTTATAATCAGGGGAATGTGGTCACTAACGTTCTCCTATAGTTATATTAACTTTATATTGAGGAGATGGCGCCTACGATTCTCCTCCATACTTTATTATACTTTATAGGGGAGTATGGCGTATAGGTTCCTCAACTTATTCTTTATTGCATGGTCACTCTTTTCCTACTTTATATATACCTTATATAGTTGTGTAATGGCGTCCACTAAATGTTCTTCCTCTATATTTCATACTTTATATAGGGAGTAATGCGTGCCACTAACTTCTCCCATACGTTTATATATACTTTATAGGGAGTATGGCGTCCGACTAGATCGTTCTCCCTATACTCTTATATACTTTATATCGGGACGTATTGCGGTCACTAACGTTCTCCTACTTTTATATCCTTTATATAGAGAATTGGCTGCGCACTATGTTCTCCGAATACTTTTTATATACTTGTATATGGGAATATGGCGGTCACTAACATGTCTCCCTCATACTTTTAATACTATCTATGATAGGAGTATGCTGGCACTCAAACGTCTCCCTATAAACTTTATGATTACTTTCTAGGAATTTGGGTCACTAACTGTTCTCTCCTATACTTTATATACACTTTAGATTGGGAGTATAGCGGTCACTACGTATCTCTCTCAGACTTTATATATACTGTATAAATGTGGAGTTATTGCGTGTCACTAACGTGCTCCCTTACCTTTAGATTATACTTACTTTATATTAGGATTAGGTGTCACGAAGTTTCTCTATAATACTCTATATATACTTTATATAGGGATATTGCGATCACTATCTTTCTCCTATAACTTTTTATCCTTTATATTGGGATGTATTGGGGTCACTATGTTCTCCCTATACTTTATAGTACTTTATTGAGATATGGAGAATGGGCGATCACTTACGTTCTCCCTATACTTTATATATACCTTTAATAGGTAGTATGGCGTCACTAACGTTCTTCCTCTACTTAATATATACTTATATAGGGAAATAGGCGGTCACACGATTCTCACATACCTGTTATATATATACTCTGTAAGGGAGTATGGGTCACTAACGTCTCCTATACTTTTATATACTTTTATAGGGAGTATGGCGGCCGCTAACTGTTCTCCCTATACTTTTTATATATTTATATGAAGGGTACTACTTCCCACTTATAACTTTAGAGCGAGTAGCGCTAATGTTCTCCCTATACTTTTTTACTTTATAGGGATTGATGGCGGTCACTAACAGTTCTCCCATCTATCTTTAGATATACTTATATATGGGAGTACTGCGGCCTCTAATAAACGTCGCTACTTTTCTTTTATAGGTTATGACTTGCCCTACTGTATAACAATTTATAGGAGAGTATGGCGGTCACTAAACGATCTCCCTATACTTTATAATACTTTAATGAGGGAGTATGGCTGGTCACTAACGTTCTTTCCTCTTACTTTATATATCCTTTATAGGGAGTACGGCAGTCACTAATGTTCTTCTTAGTCACTACTCTCCTATACTTATATACTTTATATATAGGAGTATGCGGTCACTAACGTTCTCCCTATCCTATTATATATACTTTTCAGGTATATGGTGGATCACGACATAACTGTTCTCCTATCCTTTTATATACACTTTATATTGAGATATAGGAGATGGCGGTCACTTACGTTCTCCCCTAACTTTTATATACTTTAATATAGGGAGTATGGGCGGTCATAACTCTTCCTTTTACTTTATACTATACTTTTATAGGATGTACGCGCAGTCACTAATGTCTCTTCTATCTCTATATATTATAAGGGAGACTGCGTGCCTAACGTTCCCTATACTTTATATATTACTTTAATGTGAGTATGGCGGTCCTAAAGTTCCCCTACAACTTTTAATATTCTATATAGGGATATGGCGTCATAGACACGTTCCCTATACGTTATATATACTTATATAGTAGATGGCGGCCGATACTAATGTTCTCCCCTATATTCTTTATAATATCTTTATAGGAGAGTATGGCGGTCCACTAACGTTCTCGCCATCTATTCTTTGATATATCTTTTACGCGGTAACGTCCATACTTTATTGCGTATAGCTAGGCGTCACTACATTCTTCTTTACTATATATATACTTATATAGGGAGTATGGCGGTCACTAAAAACGTTCTCCTATACTTGTACATTACTATTTTTATAGGGCGATAAAGGGTCACGTACCTTTAATATCTTTATATATCCTTTGTATATAGGGAGTACGGCGTCACTAACTTTCTCTTTAGCGTCACTACGTTTTTTTTATATTATATATCTTTATAAGGAGTTGGCGGTCACTAACGTTCTCCCTACACTTTATATACTTACTATATAGGGATTGAGATGGGGCTACTAACGTTTCTCCTTATATACTTTATATATACTTTTATAGGAGAAATGCGGTCACTAACGTCTCCTAACTTATATACTTTATAATGGAGTATGGCGGTCATACGTTCTCCTATACTTTATATCTTTATATAGGGAGTACGGCGTCACTAAGTTCTCTCTCAACCATATATTACTTTATATATGGGGGTATGGCGGTCACTAACGTTTTCCCATACTTATATATACTTTAATATAGGTGAAGTATGGCGGTCCACTACGTTCTCCCCTATACACTTATATATACTTTAATAGGGATATGGCGGTCATCAACGTTCTCTCTACCTTATATATACTTTATATAGGGAAGATATGGCGTCACTACGTTCTCCCTTACTTTTATATATCTTTATAGAGGGAGTATGGGCGTCACTAAAGCTTCTCTCCCTTACTTTTTATATATATTTTAATAGGGATTATGGTGTCTACGTTCTTCTCCTATACTTTTATAATAGTGGGCAGTAATGGGGTCACTTAACTGTTCCTCTACACCTACTTATATATACGTATATAGGGTGTGGGGATATGTCGGTCACTAAACGTTCTCCCTATAACTTTAATAATACTTTTAATATAGGGAGGAAGCGGTCACTAACGTTAACCCTATCCTTTATAATACTTATATAGGGGTATGGCGCTCACTAACTTTCTCTCTATACTTTATATAATACTTTATATAGGAGTATGCGGTCACTACGTTCTCCCTATACTTTATATATACTTTATTAGGGAGAAGGGTTGCGGTCACTAACGGTCTCCTTATACTTTATAAATACTTTATATAGGGATAATGGCGGTCACTAACTTCCTCCCTACACTTTATATATACTTATTAGGTAGTATGGCGTCACCTACGTTCTCCCTTATACTTTTATATATACTTTATATAGGGATATGGCGATCACTACGTTCTCACCCAATACCTTATATCTACTTTATTAGGGAGTATGGCGGTCACTAACGTTTTCCTATACTTTTATTATACTTTATCTAGGGGAGTATGGATTGCGGGTCCCTAACGTTCCTCCTATACCTTATATAGACTTTATATCTGGGAGAATGGCGTCACAACTGCTCCCCATACCTTATATATACTTTATATAGGAGTATGGCGGTCACTACGTTCTCCCTATACTTTATATCTACTTATTATACAGGAGTATGGCGTCACTAACGTTCTCCCTAGACTTTATATATATTTTTATATAGGGAGTATGGTTGTCACAGCGTTTTGCTCCCTATACTTTATATAGGATTATGGGGTCATTAACGTCTCCATTACTTTGATATACTTTTATATATGGAGAACGATTGGACGGATTGTCCTGACATCTGTCTTGCAGATGCTGTCCTGTCATCTTTGACAGATTCTACTGAACTTTAAGTTTTCCACAAGGCATCCTGGGGTATAAGAAGACAATTATTCCCGAGGACAATGTAAGATATCTCACATAATTTTAAAGTGGTCATTCTTTTTTCTTTCCAAAAGATGTCATTATCAGGTGCAGTTTTTCTTTAAAGGGATTTTCATACTTCTTAAAGCGATTAAAGGGAAAGTATCAGGTTATTCATAAAAGTTTCTTATCTTAAAAAATGGGCTAATTTTGCCCACAACCATCAGAATGTTAGCTTTAAAAAGGTTAGATCTGATTGGTTTGGACAAATAGCACCATTTAAATGATAAGAACTTTTATTGAATCTCCCTGTATATTTTTTCTATTAAATTTAATTTAATTAAAATATGGATTTACACTTATTTTCAAGAGTGATAAAATGGAAATTAGCCATGTAGGTGGGTCCCATAAACCTTATCCCTCCCGATATGTTTTAACACTGACACGGTCATGTTGATGTTAGAGGCGGGGCCCATATACCCAGTGGATATGCTCAGCAAGTTTAGGTTCCGGAAGCTTACACGATTATTAATCAAGATAGAAAAACTCAATAATAAAATGCACTTGCCCCAGTACAGTCTCTGTTGGGTTAGGGTTCCAGGACACCATTCATAGGACTGGGAAATAACCGTCTTGCATGTGGCAGTATAGATAATGTCAAGGGTCTTGCAATAAACAACAAAACTACCATAAAAATGTTACAAATAGAAATTTATTTCTTGCTACCCGCGTAAGGTTGAAAACCCAATCTGGCGATGTTCCCTGTAACATCCATTGTGCGCGCAGATTGTGTGGGCAGTGGTTATATTCAGCGCGCGCACAAACAGACCGCTTAGAAGGACCAGGTCTACAGGGAAAAATTCTTCTGACTCCAAATGGCAATACGGAAATAATCCCTGGGGTCCAACTTAAACTCCCTCCCCCACAAGTTCCCAGAAAAAATAAATAAAGAATCAGCCACTCCAACCAATCCCATACCCACCCCCCCTAACCAGGGGCGCTCCTCCTCTTTTTTTCCTTTCCTTTACCATCTCACTTGCTGCATAGCTATAAACATCCAACAAACATAATTTAGTTCACATCCAGTCATATTTCCCATTTTAATTGCTGTTCCTAATCGGCCATCCCCTCTATAAAGATAAATAAAGTATTTACAGATACCCAGAGCATAAACAGACCAGAAACCATACTCACAATTCATTTCACTGGCTCTGTGCAGTACAGGTTCTAACACTATATTATTTATGTTCATTACTGCGACCACCTTATAGGGACCCTAGGAACACAATTACCCAGTACTATCGCCAATACTAACCCAATGGCAAGACCAACAGCAACAATTCTGGGATCCTCGGGATCTCCGATGGTGTCCGCTAGATCTCTACGTAACGGACTAATTTCAGATTTTGAGAGCCCTCGGTCTGGATCGCTGATGAGTGCATCTGGATCCTGTTAATCTGTGTTGGGATCCTGATGGGCCTGCCGTCGGTATCCAGATGGGCCTGCGTTGGGACTCCTGATGGGCCTTCGTCTGGACCCTGGTGTGGCCTGCATCTGATCCTGATTGGGCCTGTGTCTGGGATCCTGATGGGCCTCTGCGTCTATGATCCTGATGGCCTGCGTCTGGATCCAGATGGTCTTGCCTTGGGACCCTTATGGCCGGGGCCTGTATCCTGTGGTGGGCCTGTATATGGAATTCTGGATGGGCCCTGCGGCGCGCGTGGACCCTTGTGTGCCCCGCCCCCACCCCCCTGCGTCTGGATCCTGTTAAGCCTAGTGTTGGGACCCTGATGGGCCTGCGTTTGTACCCTGATGGCCTGCGTCTGGACCTGTTGGGCCTGTATCTGGATCTGATGGGCCTGCGCCTGGACCCTGATGTGCCTGCCTGGATCCTGGATTGGGCTGCTTTGTCGGATCCGAGGGCCTACGTCTGGATCCTAATAGGCCTGCGCGCCTGGATACAGATGGGGCCTGGGCCTGGACCCTTTGGGCCCCCCCCCCCCCCCCCCCCCCCGAGCCTGTGTCCTGGGATCCGATGGCAATCGGTCTGGAACTGCGATGGGTAGCCGTCTGGATCTTGATTGGAAGAGGCAAGGCGTACCGTCTGGATCTTCATATCGTCCATCTGACTTGTTGGATTCTGTCTGGATCCTGACAGGCCTCTGTCTGGATCCTGATGGGCCATTTCTGGATCCTGAACGGGCCTTCTGTCTGGATCCTGATGGCCTTGCGCCTGACCCTGGTGTGCCGTGCGTCTGATGCCCTGTTAAGCCTGTGTTGGGACCAACTGATGGGCCTGCCGTTTGGGAGACCCAACTGATGGGCCCTTCTTCTGGATCCTGTTGGCCTGTATCGGATTCTGATGGGGGCCTAGCGCTGGACCCGATTTTGCCTGCCTCTGGATCCTGATGGGCCTCTGTGTCGGGATCACTGATGGCCTACGTCGATCCTAATAGGCCTCCGCTGGATACAGATGGGCCTGGGCCTGGATCCTGGCGGCTGTGTCGGATCTCGATGGGCATCGGGCTGGACTCGATGGGCATTCCGTCTGTATCTTGATTGGCGTCCTTCTGGATCTTATAGTCGTCCAGTAGCTGGTATCTTTGATGGGATCCTGTCGGATCCTGACAGCCTTCTGTCTTGATCCTGATGGGCATTTTCTGGATCCTGACGGTCCTCTGTCTGGATCCTGATTGGCCTCTGTCTGGATTCTGCAGTCAGCTGTCGTGGATCTGTGGCCTCTACCTGGACCTGAATGGTAGACCTCTGTTCTGTATCCTTAACGGGGCCTCTTTCTGGATTCCTTAATGGCTCTGTCGGAGATCCTGAAGGCCTCTGTCTGGATCCTGATGGGCCTCTGTCGTGGATCCTGAGCGGCCCTCTGTCTGGAGCCGGATGGGCCCTCTGTCTGATTATCTGGAAAGGCATCTGTCTGATCCGGATTAGTTCCTTCTACCTGGGATCCTATGGGCCTCTTTCTGGATCCTTAGGGGACGACGGGGTTTGGGATAACCTCCCCAATATGTGTTCCTTTTTCCCTCCTCATTTTTTCCCTACAACATAATACAGTGGGCATGTTGGAAATATCAGTTTTGCTACATCTGTACTGTAACTGAAGTACAGTTTAATTCAGGACTTACTGGGATACCAAACCTATAACCCTACTGTATATGAAACCAGAGCAAAAACCGTGGGGGTCACCAGAAATTAAGCAGGTAAAGAAAATGGTAAGAAAAGTAAAGAAGGGGTTTTACGCCTCCTGGGTAAGTGATACAGAGTATGGGGATGGAAACGTTATAGCTCCCATCCGGGGTTGGCTGACAGCACAGGGGGTGATGTAAATCAGGTTTTAATTCCATATGAAGAGATGGAATATCACATTCTTTTCTTTTACCCTATTTTATTAGACATCTGATTTTATATTCCTGAAAGAGTTCTAATAAATATCACCTTCAATTTTAAAAGGGGATGTTTGGTCTCATAGCTCGACAGCTCCTTCTTACATCGTGTCCCCTTTGCTGTTCCCGTAGGCATTTTGTGCTGATTAATCTCTCTTCTGCTCCCCGGGTCTTTTGGATTTTGCATGACACAGATTTAGGAACTGTGAATTCTTTAGACCTGGAGTAAAAAATATTCCCTAGTAACTCTAATGGCCTAAATTCCTTTATTATTTTTCTTCAGACCACTAATGATCAGATAGACAGTTTACAATAGGGTTAAGGGTTTTACACACAAGATCAACGGTGCGACCAAGCTGATGAGACTTCAGTGTTGGGAACCTTTTCCGCTGGGTGAGAATCATCATCCATAGCTACTGTATCCCTGGGAACAACCGCATGTGCTAAAGAATGAAAAACAAAAACACATGAAGAAACAGCCAAGCCCGGAAATAATACTAAAAGTGCGGTAAATAATCGACACTTGTGACCAAAAGCCGGTCGGCCTGACAACGTAGATTTGCCCTCCCTGAAAAGGAAGTATAACCCCCAATCCCCACAGGCTAATGTGATGAGAGACTTGTTCAACTGTGACCAATAGTGAGTTTTACTACGTGGTAACCTTCAGGCCATTTCAATCTGCACAATCCAAGACCCAGATGTCACACTGGGAAAAGAAATATAAAGAACATATTAGAATCTGATCTAGGACGATGCCATAGTCTCCCACTCGACATGACCAATGAATAGCCAAATCCGTATTCTGATTAAAATGATTGCCTAATGTTCAAGATTGCCCTAAATGATTATTCCCTGAAATACCAGGCTGTGTCCCAGTTTCCCTTCCCCAGATAGCTCTAGGGCGGGAGAGTGATCCTATTGTCCAGACAGCCGAGACTTATCCCAGGGTTGATTGTGCCGTAACGTATGGGGTTGAGCCATGACATTCCATTAAGGGTGGCTAGTTTAATACTACGGAGCTAGCCCCACCACGCGTTTCGGATCGATTGCAATCCTGTGGTAGCTATTTGGTCCATCCCTTACAAATCGGAGCGCCTGCGATCACCATTTTTGCTCCGTATCGCATTACTCTGAGATTGTTGCATTACCAGAAGCGCATGTACCCAGAATCTTGACATTGCACTCCAGTTTTCTATCAATAATATCTTTACCTACCATATAAACACAAAAGAGAGAAATAATCTGGAGTGGCATATATGATTAAATATAGAACATACCTTTTAACATTATTGGGGTTCCTTTATTACAAAGTAGCCGTCACTTCTGGGTGCCGATATAGTAAAGTGCCCCTTAGTTCATTGTCTTCTGTCACTGTCCTAAAATTTGTCTTGCCAAACCGACATCAGCTGAAATGACAAATTAGAAGGATGAATTATTGTAATTTCACGTAAGGGGAACATCGAGTGAATACGGTAAAAATAAATGAATCCCAAATGAAAAGAGCGGACAATTCAACTGCAAACAATAAAGATCTGGCCCAGTCCAGCCTACATGGATGTAAATGTATCATTGTCCATGCAACCCTTCGCACCGATATAGGCAGGGTGACTCCAGCTCATGAATCAATGTTCTTCTGAGGCGGATTCCGATCCAAGGAGTGCAAACATCGAAATCAGTGGAAATTATCCACCTGGCCTGAGCGTTCTTGGTTTCCCAAGTAAACCGTTGGGTCGAAAGTTTTTTTGTGAGTGTAGCCGGTCTGGTAAAAAAACAAAACTGTGTTTGACATTTTCGAGCAATTGATAATTTGATCTTAGAGTCTTTTCTTAATATTACAGGGTATATAAATAGAACCGAGGCTGCTAATTAGGCCCCATTTAAAGACAGGATGTTTCCCTTCCCCTATTTAAACTCTGCAGTCTGTGGTCAAAAGATGGGTTCGGAAGAGGATCCTTTTATGTCTCGTGGCGCTGTATCTTTGGTGCATAGAATAAACAGGACAAGGTCCCTGAGGGATTGATAAAAAACTTTATTTTCTGTATCTTAGTAATTTTTCATTGAAGACCTGAAAATAAACTTGTAATCCGAGAATCCTAGTTCTATGGTCATCTGTTTCCCAAAGAAAATAGGAAGTTTAAATTGTTGATGAACGAGATTCTAAAGTGATGAGCGTCTATATATATCGCCATTTAAAGCATTAATAGAAATAGAACGTTTGCTCCTTTAAGGCAACGACACGGTAACATTAACCTTTTTTAAATGAGACATTTTGGATTCATTATTCCGACCCCCCATATCGTTTATTAAAAATGCCATCAACGAGAAAACTGCTTGCTCCATTTCTGGTAATACATCTTATTTAGGCCAGAGCAGATTAATTTATTTTCAAATATATTCCAAGTTTCTAAGTGAATATATTTTTAAAATATTTACCAATGCATTAATATAAAAAACATAAAACCGTTTCTGAGCATTACCTTTCAGTATTTTTTTTGCAATGTACTTAATCCAGTGTTCATAGAAGATATCGATCTTTGACAAGTGAAAAGTGACAGGCGATGAGGTCATCCAGAGTGCTCTCCACAATATTCCGGATTATCTGCAATCTAATAAATATAAGTTTCGTTTTTGAGCAATTTTGTATGTATAACAAGACTGAATGTTAAATTTACCGATTGGGTCTTTACCCAACGGGCCCGGTTGCTCGAAATCATACCGTACTGACAAATGGGCGACTGAAATCGGTCTCAGCAACCGCGCGCAGCCCCACACCATAAGTACTTTCCGCCGAACCGGACCACTACCACTACCCGTCACTAGAGGTTTGGTCGCCAAAAAGCTTATGGTGTGTACCAAGCCTTAATTGTCTGCCCTGGGATCAGTTAGTTGTGACCAACATTTCTATTGTGACTATCCTGTGCAAGTATGGCAGCCCCAAATGATCCCAATGAGCACGGAATTGTAACAGGTTCCAGACTGAAGGTGGTCCTATCAGTATCGTCTCAAAGCAGAAAAGTATATACCCAGCTTAAAGTGATCAAATTCTACCTTTCATAATGGAAATTTAGCCGGCTATAAATCTATATCTGTATGTTAAGGTGAAATTAACTCATCAACGTAAATAGTATTATATTAATAACCAAGTACTTAACAGCCTTTCTTACCATAATGTGTTGGACTGGGTGACTTCATAAACTCATTTACAAAATCACATATTATCGCTGATTTCTTTGCGAAAAGGAAACGATTTTCTGCTAATGTACATTGTCGATTTTTCTGTTTTAAAAAAAAAACAATATTTTGATTAGTTCCTAAATTATTGGCCTTCATGTGTCCTTTGTGAAATATGTACAACAGTAAAACTTACCGGTGTTATATTAACAACTTTCACCGCAAAGTTGAATGACTGATCTTTCATTCTGCACTTAACAGAAAAGATTTCTCAATGATTAATAAGTATACAAAACGATTTGCACTATTAATCCAAAACATTGCTGTTTAAGTATATTCTGGTAATTATGTTACCGTAACCGATAGGGCGTGGTTTGTCATTATTCACAAATTGTGCTACACTAAGGACTTAATTAGATAAAGCAATTGAACTTGTTTTTCACCATAAACAACTTACATTTGTGTAGATTTTCCAAGGCCCCTTTTCCGATTAGTTTTAGACTTTTAAGCAATCTGGGGATCCTAAAAAAACCAAAACAAAAAACAAACAATAATACATTATTACCCTTTCACTTGCCAGGAGATTTTTTATTTTTTTTGCGTTAACGGCCAGAGAATTTTCAGGATTTTGTCCTTAATCGCTTTAGACTATTGTTAAGTCGAACCTTGCAGTAACTCAGGAAATTATACATTGTTTTTTTCAGCACAAAGTGTACTTTAATATGGTAACGACAAAATTTGTGTAACTTTTCTGGAAATTTTTACTCCTGGAATTATGGTAAAAGATGTAAAAAAATGAAATTCAATTTGCATGGATTTGCCCATTTTTTACGGATAGTTATCTTAAGTTACGCACAAATCTTACTGTTTTCTAAGCTCTGATACTCTCTACTCCGGCGAATACACCAACGATACCAGATATATTAGGTTCCCACCCTTTTCCTGTTACGAGACCCACCCAAACTAAACTGCCTCCTATAATATTACACCAAATTAATGTATAACCACTACTGACAGTTAACAATATAATATCTACCAATTAACTAAAATAGCCGCGAGCAGTAATATTTTTAGAAACTACACACACGCCTCCTGGATTTTACGAGTTGGAGATCAGTTGTGATTGCAAAATGCAGATACCCGGGACGCAAGCTTTCGGCAAAATTGTTAAAGTTTACTTCTCACCTTTTCCTTTTTTTTCCTCAACGTAAAATCAGAGACCAAATCAATGCGAATTTCACTAAACTGTGGAGGGAAATTCAAAAAACGCATCTCAATATGAAAGCCTAACCCCTCCCGATAGAACGGTTGCCCCATTCATGGGGTGTCCAGAGAACAAATGGCTGCAACTACCCATAGCGTGACCAGTGCCAAAGGTCCGTAGCAGCAAAAAAAATTTAGAGAGCCAGTTTTGTATTTGAACGTCCTGCAGTTTTTCCACAAAACACCCACCCAACTGCAAAAATAACCCCCCCAAAACGATATGATTCCTGAAATCTACACACCTCCAGCTATGTAACGCTGTAGGTTGCCGGGGTGATCCTGTCATACATCAATGGTGTGGGTCCGAGTTCTATCGTAGAAGTTTGCACTTTTACAATTGAAAAAAAAATGTACATCCAAACAAACGGTCAAAAAGGTCGAAACATGCCAAAACCCCATGGTGAAGTAAAAAAAATGGTACCAAATATCAATCGCGCTACCCAATGTCCCTGAATCAAACGGTATGGCCTCAGTGTGGTTACACACCGACTTGGAAGCGAAACCACAAAGTGGACAATGCACGATGGCTCAGAAACAGCCCCCCCCCGAAAATATTTAGCCAACTCCGAATTTGACACAGTCGCATTTTTCCAACAAAACACCCCGTACTGAGACATAACCCCCCACAACATATATCCTGAATCTACCACCTTCACTATTAACGCTGTCGTTTGTTCATTCATCCCATCATGGTGTGGGCCGCAGTTCTTCGTAAATCGCACTTTTCTGAAAAATGACAAAACAACTTCAAAAAGTAGAAATCAGCCAAAACCGGAGGGAACTAAAAAAAGTTAACTAAATATCAATCTCCCAATGTCCTGATCAACGGTATTCATATGTGGGGTACAGCTCACGCGGACGTGAGCGAAAAGCCACAAAGTGAGACATGCAACAGGCTCAGAAACACGAAAGATTATCCAACTCCGTAATTTGGACATCTGCAGTTTTTTCTCACAAAACACCCCCGTAACTAGAAATAACCCCCACAACTATATTTTCCTGAAATGTACACACCTCAGCCTATGTCACGCTGTATTGGGTCATGCTACCATCAATGGGTGGGCGCAGTTCTTCGTAGAAGTTCGCACTTTTCTGAAAAAATGACAAAACACTCAAAAGGTAAAAATCATGCCAAAACCTGAATGGAATATAAAAAAAAAGTTCCTAAATCTCACTCTCCCAATGTCCTGGATCAAACGGTATGCCCATATGTGTGGTTACCACGCGACGTCGTAACGAAAGCCCAAAGTGAACCATGCACGATGGCCCAAACAGCGAAAATATTAGCCAACTCCGAATTTGGAAGTCCCTGCAGTTTTTTTCCACCAAACACCCCCGTACCTTATAAATAACCCCCCAAACTATATATGGTGACTATGCATCACTAACGTTCTCCCGTATCTTATATATACTTTATATTGGGAAAGTATGGGCGTCCACTAACAGTTCCCCTATGTACTATTAATATACTTTTATATTTGGAGAATGGGCGATACACTACCGTCTCACTTCTTTATCTATACTTATATAGGGATAATGGCGGTCACTAACGTTCTCCCTATACTTTATATATTTTTATAGGGAGAATGGCGGTCACTAACATTCTCCCTACACTTTATATATCTTTTATAGGGAGAATGGCGGTCACTAAAACGTTCTCTCTATGCTTTATATATACTTTAATAGAAGTATGCGGTCACTAACGTCTCCCTATACTTTATATATAACTTACATAAGGAGTATGCAGTCCCTAACTTTCTCCCTATACTTTATAATACTTTTATATGGAGAATGCGGTCAACTAACATTCTCTCTATACTTATATTACTTTATATAGGGAGAATGGCGATCACTAACGTTCTCCCTCACACTTTATGTATACTTTATATAGGGAGATAGCGATCACTAACTTTCCTCCCTATTCTTTATATACTTTTATTGGGAAAATGGCGATCACTAACGTTCCCCTATACTTTTAATTAACTTTATATGGGAGAATGCGATAACTATCGTTCTCACTATATACTTCTTATACTAGGGATAATGGCGTCACTAACGTTCTCCCTATACTTATTATACTTTATATGGGATATGAGACGGTCACTAACGTTCTCCCGACACGTAATATATACTTATATAGGGAGTATGGCGGTCACTAACGTTCTCCCTATACTTTATATTTACGTTATGATAGGGAGAATAGCGGTCACTACCGGCCCTCTATACTTTATATATAATTTATATAGGAGTATGGCGGACACTAACGTTCTCCCTATACTTTATTATATACTTTATATCGGGATATGGCGTCACTAACGTTTCCCTCTAGACTTTATATCCTTTATTAGGGAGACTAGTGTCACTAATGTTCCTCTATACTTATATATACTTTATATAGAGTATGGCGACACTAACGTTCTCACTATACTTTATTATACTTTATATGGGATATGGCGTGCACTAACGTTCCCTCTATACTTTATATATATTTATATAGTAGAATACATCACTACTGTTCTCCCTATACTTCATATATACTTTATATAGGGATATGACGGTCACTAACTGTTCCCTATACATTATTATATTATCCTTTATATGGTGACTAGGCCATCACTAACGTTTCTCCCTATACATTTATATATACTTTATATGGAGAGTATGTCGGTGCACTAACGTTCTCCCCTGTACTTATATATACTTTATATATGAGAATGGCGGTCACTACTTTCTTCTCAGTTCTTCTTTTCTTTTGTCTCTTCTCTCTACTTTCCTCTCTCATCCTCTCTTTTTCCCTCTGTTCTCCTCTTCTTTATTGGCCTCTTCTATTCTCCGGAAGTCTTTTTACTATGCTCTCTTCTCCTCTTTCTTTTTTGGTCTCTCTCTAATGCTCCTTTCTCTTCTTGTTCCTTTCTTTTTTTCTGCTCCTCTCTCTCTTCTCACTTTCTATATCTTTTACTTTACTCTTTTATGGCTCCTTTCCTCTTTCTCCTCTTTCGTTTATACTCTTCTTTTCTTCTACTAGCCACTTCTCTCCTTATCTTCTTTACTCTCTTAACTAGCTACTTTATCTCTCTTCCTTCTCTCGATCTTCTTTACTTCTGGTACTCCTTCAGTTCTTTCGTTTCTCTCCTTACATTCTTTCTTTTTTCCTCCTCTCTCTCTCTTCTCTTTCTTCTACTTTGATCATCTAGCGTTCTTCCTACTCGACAACTTATATAATACTTTTATAGGATTGGCGGTCCCTAACGTTCTCCCTATACTTATATATATTTTAATAGGGAGAATTGGCGGTCACTAACATTCTCCCTATACTTATATATACTTATATAGGTGAATGGCGGTCACTACGTTCTCTCTATGCTATTATATAACTATATAGAGAGCTGGCTCACTAACGATCTCCCTATACTTTCTATATACTTAAATAAGGAGTATAGCGTCACTAACTTTCTCCCTATACTTTATAAATACTTTTTATAAGAATGGCGGTCATAACTTCATCTCCTATACTTAATATATACTTTATATAGGAGAATGGCGATCACTACGTTCTCCTCCTATTATTTATTATACTTTATATTGAAATGGCGATCACACGTTCCCCTATACTGTTATATATACTTTATATAGGGAGATGGGATCACTAACGTTCTCCTATACTTTTTTTATATACTTGTATATAGGGAGTAATGGCGGTCACTAACGTTCTCGTCTATACTTTTATATACCTTATATAGGGAGAATGGCGATCACTACGTTCCCTACACTTTTATATATACCTTATATAGGAGAATAATCGATCACTAACTTCTCATACGCCTTTATATATCTTTGAATAGGGATAATCGCGGTCACTACGTTCCCCTATACTTTTATATACTTTATATAGGGAGTGGGCGTCGCTAACGTTCTCCCTATACTTTATATATACTTCTATAGGGAATATGGCGGTCATAATGTTCTCCCTATACTTTTTACTTTATATAAGAGGTATGGCGGTCACTAAGATCCTCCTATCTTTATATTACTTTAAATAAGGAGTATAATCGGTCCCTAACGTTCTCCCTATACTTTTAAATACTTTTTTATGGAGAATTGTGGTCACTAACATTCTCCCTATACTTTTATATATTTATATAGGGAATATGGCGGTCACTAATGTTCTCCCTATACTTTAATAACTTTATATGGGAGTATGGTGGTCACTAACGTTCTGCCCTATACTTTAATATATACTTTATATAGGGAGTATGTGGCCGTAACGTTCTCCCTACTTTTATATACTTTATATAGGAGTATGGCGGTCACTAAGGTCTCTCTATACTTTTATATATACTTTATATAGGGAGAAATGCTGGACACTATGTTTTCTCCCTATACTTTATAGTCTCTTTATATAGGAGTAGAGGTCACCTAACTTCTTCCTTTACTTTATATATACTTTATAGCGAATATGGCGATCATTAAGCGTTCTCCTCTATACTTTATATATACTTTATATGGAGAATGCAGTCCTACGTTTCCCTATACTTTATATATACTTTATAGGGGGAGTATGGCGGTCACTAACGTTCTACTATACTTTATTACTTTACTAGGGTGAATGCGGTCACTAACATTCTCTCTGCTTTATATATACTTTATATAGGAGTATGTGGGCGTCTCTAACGCTCAACGTTCTCCCTATACTTATATAACCTTATATAGGGAATGGCGATCACTATGTTCTTTCCTACACTTTTAATATACCCTTATATAGAGAGATCATGGCGATCTCACTAACATTCTCAATACGCTTTTATATCTACTTTGTATATGGGTATTGCGGTCACTAAGTTTCTCCCTATGCTTATAATAACTTTATATAGGGAGTATGGCGCCGTCAACGTTCTCCTACACTTTATATATACTTATTAGGGAATATGGCGTACACTAATGTCTACCTATCTTATAAACTTTATATAGGGCTATTGCGGTCACTAACGTTCCCCCTATACTTTATATATATTTTTATAGGGAGTATGGCGGCCGCTACCTTTCTCCCTATCTTTTTATATACTTTATATAGGGAGTATGGCGGTCACTAATGTCTCCTTACTTTTAATACTTTATATAAAGGATGTCGGTCACTAGCGTTCTCCTATCTTTATATAACTTTATATTGGGAGAATGGCGGTCCACTAGCGTTCTCCCTATACTTTATTATATCTTTAATTAGGGAGAATATCGGTCCTAACGTTCTACCATCTTTTTTACTTTATATAGGGGAATGGCGGTCACTAACGTTCCTTTTTATACTTGCTATATACTTTATAATGGGGAGTGATGCGGTCACTACAATTCTCTCTATGCTCTATATATACTTTATATAGGAAGAATGGGCGGTCACTAACGTTCTCCCCTATACTTTATATATACTTTATAGGGAGAATGGCGGTCACTACGATTCCCTATACTTTCTATATACTTTAATAAGGAGTATAGCGGTCACTAACGTTCTCCCTATACTTTATAATTCTTTTATATGGAGATGGCGGTCACTACATTCTCTCTATACTTATATATACTTTATAATGTGGATTTTGCTTGGGGCGGTCACTAATTTCTCCCATACTTTATTATACCTTATTAGGGAGAATGGTGATCACTAACGTTCTCCCTAACTTATATATACCTTATATAGGGGATAGCGATCACTAAACTTCTCACTACGCTTTATATTACTTTTTATAGGGAGTTGCGGTCCTAACGTTCTCCCTATACTTTTTATATACTTTTTATATGGGAGTATGCGGTCGCCTAACGTTCTCCCTATTCTTATATATACTTTATATGGGAATATGGCTGGTCACTAATGTTCTCCCTATACTTTATACTTATGTAGGGAGTAATGGCGGTCCACTAACGTTCCTCCTCTATCCTTAATATATACTTTATTTGGGAGTATGGCGGTCACTAACGTTCTCTCTCATACTTTTTATATACCTTATATAGAGAATTCGCTCACTAACGTTCTCCGTATTCTTTTTATATACTTATATGGGTTGTTTGTGTCACTAATGTCTCCTATACTTTATATACCACTTTATTAGAGTATGGGCGGTCACTAACGATCTCCCTATCTTATTTTACTTTAAATAGGGAGTAGGTGGCTAACATTCTCTTTACTAATATACTTTATATAGGGAAATATGGCGGTCACTAATGTTCTCCCTATACTTTATACTTTATGAGGGTTATGTGGTCACTAACGTTCTCCTATACTTTTATATACTTTATATAGGAGTATGGCGGCGCTAATGTTCTCCCTATACTTTCTATATACTTTATATGGGGAGTTATGGGCGGTCACTAACTTCTCCTATACTTTTATATTCCTTTATACTAGGGAGTATGCGGCCCGCTAATGTTTCTCCCTATATTTTTATAATACTTTATATAGGAATATGGCGGTCACTAATGTTCTCCCTATACTTTATACTTTATGTAGGGAGTATGGCGGTCACTAACGTCTCCCTATATTACTTTGTATATATGACTTTATATAAGGGAGAATGGCGGTCACTAACGTCTCTCTATACTTATATATACTTTATATTGGGAGTATAGGGTCACACGCTTCTCTTATCTCTTATATATACGTTATATGTGGATTGGCGGTCACTAACGTTCTCCTATACTTTATATTTACTTTATAATTAGGGGAGTATGGTGGTCACCTAACGTTCTCTCATATTTATATATACTTTAATTGGGAGATGGCGATCACTAGCGTTCTCCTCCCTATACTTTATAATATACTTTATAGTGGGAGTATGGCGGTCACTACGGTTCTCCTCATACTTTATATATACTTTATATGGAGATGGGCGATCACATCTGTTCTCCCTTACTTTATATATACTTTATATGGGAAATGGCGATCACTAACGTTCTTCCTCTCTTTATATATACCTTATATAGGGAGAATAGCGATCACTAACATTCTCAATACGTTTATATATACTTTATAGGGAGTATGGCGTCACTAACGTTCTCCCTATACTTTTAATACTTTGTATAGGGCGTATGGGGTCACTAACGTTCTCCCTAACTTTTATATATCCTTTTATATGAGAATATGGCGGTCACTAATGTTCTCCTAATACTTTTTACTTCTTAGAGGTGAGTATGGCGGTCACAAATCTCCTCCATACTTTATATATACTTATATAGGTATGGCTGAGCTCTATAACGTCTCCCTATAACTTTTATATACTTTATAGGTGTATGTGGTCACTACTTGTTCTCCCTATACTTATATACACTTTAATTGAGATATGGCGCTCACTAACGATCTCCCGAGACTTTATATATACTTTAAAATAGGGAGTATGGCGGTCCACTAACGTTCTTCCTTTACTTATATATACTTTATATAGGGATTACGGCAGTCACAATGTTTCTCTATACTCATATATATACTTTATATAGGGATACGTGCGGTCACTACTTTCTCCCTATACTTTTTATATAATCTTTATGAGGGTGTATTGTGGTCACTATGTTCTCCCTATACTTATATACACTTAATATTGAGAGTATGGAGAATGGCGGTCACTTACGATCTCCCTATACTTTTATATATCCTTTAAATAGGGCAGTATGGCGGTCACTAACATTCTTCCTTTACTTAATATATACTTGATATAGGGAATATGGCGGTCACTAACGTTCTCCCTATACTGTTATATCTTTTAATATAGGGAGTGAGGGTCACTAACGTTACCCTATACTTTAATATACTTATATAGGGGTATGGCGCCGCTAATTTCTCCTATACTTGTATACTAATTTTATATCGGGAGTATGGCGGTCACTAACGTTCTCCCTAGTACTTATATATACTTTATTAGAGGAGTAGTGCGGCCTAAGTTCTCCCTATATTCTTTATATACTTTATATAGGGAGTAATGGCGGTCACTAACGTTCTCTCTATCCTTTAGATATACTTAATTGGTAGTATGTCGCGTCACCTACTTCTTTATCTTTATATATACTTTATATAATATCATCATCTCCACATACCTTAATACTTTAGGGAGTATGGCGGTCACTAACGTATTCCTATACTTTATATATACTTTTATCAGGGAGTATGGATGCGGTCACTACACGTTCTCTCCTATACTTATATAGCTTTATATGGGAGACGGCGTCACTAACTGCTCCCTCGGTCCATACTTCTCCTTATATATATACTTTATATATGGAGTATGGCGGTCACTACGTTCTCCCTACTACTTATATATTACTTATTATATAGGAAGTATAGCGTCATAACGTTCTCCTACTTTTAATATATATTTTTATATAGGAGTATGGCTGTCACAACGTTTTCCCCTATACTTTTATAATATTATTAGGATTATGGGGTCAGTTAACGTTCGCTCATTACTTTTATATACTTTTATAGGGAGTACGCGCAGTCACTATGTTCTTCTATACTCCATATATATACTATATATGGGAGGAACTGCGTCACTAACGTTCTCTTATACTTTAATATCTACTTTAATAGTGAGTAATGGCGGTCACTAAAGTTCTCCCTACAACTTTATATTACTTAATATAGGGAATAATGGCGATCATTCACGTTCTCTCTTACTGTATATATACTTTATATAGAAATGGCGGCTCATTACTAACGTTCTCCCCTATACTTTATATATCCTTTATAGAGGAGTATGCGGTCCACTAACGTTCTCGCCATCTTATATATACTTTATATATGTTGAGTTACGCGGCCTAACGTTTTCCCTATAACTTTATATTGCGTATATGGCATAGGCGGTCACTACTTTTCTCTCTACCTATATAATATATCTTAATATAGGGAGTAGGCGGTCACTAAAAACGTTCTCCTATACTTTATATATATCCTTTATATAGGGATAAAGCGGTCACTACTTTAACCCTATACTTTATATATACTGTATATAGGAGTATGGCGATCACTAACTTTCTCTTCTATACTTTATATATACTTTATAAGGGAGTAATGGCGGTCACTACGTTCTCCCTAATACTTTATCTTACTATATAGGGAGAATGGGGCGGTCCACTAACGTTCTCCTTATATACTTTATAATACTTTATATAGTAGAAATGCGGTCACTAACGTCCTCCCTACACTTTATTATACTTTATATGGAGTATGGCGGTCACTACGTTCTCCCTATACTTTATATAGGCTTTATAGAGGGGATGGCGATCACTAACGTTCTCCCCAGACCTATATTACTTTAATAGAGGGAGTATGGCGGTCACTAACGTTTTCCCAACTTTTATATATACTTTAATAGGGAGTAGGCGGTCACTACGTTCTCCCCTATACCTTATATATACGTTTAATAGGGAGTTGCGGTCACAACGTTCTCCCCTTACCTTATATATACTTTATAATGGGAGATAATGGCGTCATCTAACGTTCCTCCCTATACTTTATATATCTTTATACAGGGAGTATGGGCGGTCACTAACTTTCTCCCTATACTTTATATATTATTTTATATAGGGATATGGTTTCACTTGCGTTCTCCTATACTTATATAGGGAGTAATGGGCCGTCCTTAACGTTCCTCCACCATTACTTTATATATACGTATATAGGGATAAACGATGTGGAACTGATTGTCCTGACATCTGTCTTGCAATTCTGTCTGTGCATCTTTTGACGATTCGTACTGAAACTTTAGTTTCCACAAGGCATCCTGGGGTAATAAGAGGCATTATTCCAGAGGACAATGTCAGATATCTCAACAGTGTCGTTTTAAAGTGGTCATTCTTTTCCAAGATGTCATTTCAAGGTGCAGTTTTTTCTTTAAAGAAAGATTTGCATATCTTCCTTAGCGATTAAGGGAACGTATCAGGGTTTATTCATAAATTTTCTTATCTTTACAATGGTGCTAATTTTGCCACAACCATCAACTGTTAGCTTAAAAAAGTAAGATCTGATTGGTTTGGACAATGAGCACATTTTAACTAGATAGAACTTTTATTGAATCTCCCTGTATGTTTTCTAATTAATTTAATTTATATAAATATGTGATTTTACCACTTTATTCAATATAGTGATAAACTGGAAGTGAGCCTGGAGGTGGGTCCCATTATAACCATTCTCCCTCCACTTGATGTTGTTAACCACTGACGATGGTCCATTGAGTTAGAGGCGGGGCCCAGATACCCAGTGTGAAGGCTCACAGTTAGGTCCGGAAGCTACCCGATTATAATCAATATAAATATACACTCCTAATAAAATTCACTTGCCCCATACAGGTCTCTGTAGGTTAGTGTACCAGGACCCCATTCATAGGACTGGGAAATCCTCTTGCATGGTCAGTATAGAATAAGTCAAGGGTCTTGTCAATAACAGACAAAACTACTACATAAAATGGACAAAAAATTTATTATCTTGATCCAGAGGAAGGTTAAAACCCATCTGGCGATGTTCCTTGACATCCATGGTGCGGCGCAGATTGTGTGCAGGGTTATATTCCACAGCGCGAGCACAAACAGACCCGCTTAAGGGAACATGTCCTGAAAGGGATCCTTAAATAAACATAGCGATCCCCAATAACAAAGACCCCAAAAGATGGCTAAACATCCATACAGATTTACATTAAATAAGATTGGATAATGAATTTTAATTGCTTGGATGATTGTGCCTGAATCGTATGGAAATACAACACTGTTAAGAGCAAAACAAAACGTACTCACGCTAACTGTTACTGCCAACAGAAATGAGTAATTCTTCCAGGATTGTTTATATACATCCTGTATGACATCACTAATAATGTCACATGACATACATCATCCTCACATATTCAAATTTGAGGTTTCACGTAACTGTGATCAAATTCCTGAACCTGGGTCACAGTACAACACTTTTGTTTCCTGGCAACCATGACTAAACATCAAAACAATTTAATGTCAACCAACATAACTGCGCGTGTAGGATTTTTCATGCGCTTGCAAGACTTGTATTAAACGCGGAGTTTGACAGAAGAGACCAAAAAAAGGTGATCACGTTGTTATAAAATAACAACGGATCCTATCTCGCACAGTGGGGCCCACTTCTCACGATTTACATTATAAATATAATGTCATTGCAGATTGCAAAGCGAAACAGAGCAAAACGCGCTAGTGTGGCCTAGCCCTAAGGGAGCATACAGATCCCAGCATGCACAGCTGTCTACCAGATGAAAAAAGTTTACAGCAATTTATTCCATAAAGAACAGGCACTTGTTATAGGACTTTCTTTAATAGGAAACTGATCCATAAATAATATTACTGATCCTGAACCAGAATATTGATCCGTAAACAATACAGCTGATTCTCAATAAAATATTAGACTGTAAGAAGAACTCACCGATCCTTGAATAGAAGCGGAAATAGGGAGTATGGCGGTCACTAATCTCTCTATACTTTATATATACTTTATATAGGGAGAATGGCGGTCACTAACGTTCTCCCTATACTTTATATATACTTTATATAGGGAGTATGGCGGTCACTAAGTTCTCTTATACTTATAATACTTATTATAGGGGTAGGCTGTCACTAACGTTTCTCCTCTATACTTTATATATTACTTTATATAGGGAGTATGGCGGTCACTAACGTTCTCCTATACTTATATATACTTTATATAGGAGTATGGCGGTCACTAAGTTCTCTCTATACTTTATATATACTTTATATAGGGAGTATGGCGGTCACTAACGTTCTCTCTATACTTTATATATACTTTATATAGGGAGTATGCGGTCACTAACGTTCTCCCTATACTTTATATATACTTTATATAGGGAGTATGGCGGTCACTAACGTTCTCCCTATACTTTATATATACTTTATATGGAGTATGGCGGTCACTAACGTTCTCTCTATACTTTATATATACTTTATATAGGGAGTATGCGGTCCATAACGTTCTCCCTATACTTTATATATACTTTATATAGGGAGTATGGCGGTCACTAACGTTCTCTCTATACTTTAATATACTTTATATAGGGAGTATGGCGGTCCTAACGTTCTCCTTACTTTATATATACTTTATATAGGGAGATGCGGCCGCTAACGTTCTCCCTATACTTTATATATACTTTATATAGGGAGTATGGCGGTCCTAACGTTCTCCTATACTTTATATATACTTTATATAGGGAGTATGGCGGTCACTAACGTTCTCCCTATACTTTTATATACTTTATATAGGGAGTATGGCGCCGCTAACGTTCTCTCCTATATTTATATATACTTATATAGGGAGTATGGCGGTCACTAACGTTCTCCCTATACTTTTATATACTTTATATAGGGAGTATGGCGGCCGCTAACGTTCTCCCTATACTTTATATATACTTTATATAGGGAGTATGGCAGGTCACTAATGTTCTCCCTATACTTTATTATACTTTATATAGGGAGTATGGCGGTCACTAACGTTCTCCCTATACTTTATATATACTTTATATAGTGGAGTATAGCAGTCACTAACGTTCCCTATATTTATATATACTTTATATTGGGAGTATGGCAGGTCACTAACGTTCTCTCTATACTTTTATAATACTTTATTAGGGAGTATGGCGGTCACTAACGTTCTCCCTATACTTTATTATACTTTAATAGGGAGTATGGCGGTCACTAACTACTCTCTATATTTTTATATACTTTATATAGGGAGTATGGCGGTCACTAACGTTCTTTCTAACTTTACTAGAAGTATGCGGTCACTAACGTTCTCCCTATACTTTATATATACTTTATATAGGGAGTATGGCGGCCTAATATTCTCCTATTTTTTATAACTTTATATAGGGAGATGGCGGTCCACTAACGTTCTTCTATACTTTATATATACTTATATAGGGAGTATGGCGGTCACTAACGTTCTCCTATACTTTATATATACTTTATATAGGGAGTATGTGTCACTAACGTTCTACTTATACTTTATATATACTTATATGGGGAGTATGGCGGTCACTAACGTTCTCCCTATACTTTATATATACTTTATAGGGAGTATGGCGGTCTAACGTCTTCTCTCTATACTTTATATATACTTTATATAGGGAGTAGGCGGTCACTAACTTCTCTATCCATATATATACTTTATATAGGGAGTATGGCGGTCACTAACGTTCTCCTATCCTTTTATATACTTTAATAGTGAGTATGGCGGTCACTAACGTTCTCCCTACTACTTTTATATACTTTATATAGGGAGTATGGCGTCACTACATTCTCTCTATACTTTATGATACTTTATATAGGAGTATGGCGGTCACTAACGTTCTCCCTATACTTTATATATACTTTATATAGGAGAATGGCGGTCACTAACATTCTCAATACCTTTATATATACTTACTAGTGGAGTATGGCGGTCACTAACGTTCTCCTATACTTTTATATACTTTATAGGGAGTATGGCGGCCGCTAACGTTCTCCCTATACTTTATATATACTTTATATAGGGAAGTATGGCGGTCACTAAGTTCTCCCTATACTTTATACTTTATATAGGGAGTATGGCGGTCACTAACTTTCTCCCTATACTTTATATATACTTTATTATAGGGAGTATGGCGGCGCTAAGTTCACCCTATACTTTTTATATACTTTATATAGGGAGTATGGCAGCACTAACGATCTCCCTATACTTTATATATACTTTATATGGGAGTATGGCGGTCACTAACGTTCTCTAACTGTATATACTTTATATTGGGAGTATGGCGTCACTAACGATCTCCCTATATTTATATATACTTTATATGGGAGTATGACAGTCACTAACGTTCTCTCTATTTAATATATACTTTATTAGGGAGTATGGCGTTCACTAACGTTCTCCCTATACTTATATTATACTTTATATAGGGAGTATGGCGGTCCACTAACTTCTCCTCTTACTTTTATATACTTTATATAGGGAGTATGGCGGTCACTAACGTTCTCTATCTTTATACTTTATATAGGGTATGAGGTCACTAACGTTCCCCATACTTTATAATACTTTATATAGGGAGTATGGCGACGCTAATGTTCCTCTATACTTTATATTATTTATATGGGAGTATGGCGGTCACAACGTTCTCCCTATACTTTATATATACTTTATATAGGGAGAATGGCGGTCACTACGTTCTCTCTATACTTTATATATTCTTTATATAGGGAGTATGGCGGTCACTAACGTTCTCCCTATACTTTATATATACTTTATATTGGGAGTATGGCGATCACTAACGTTCTCTCTATACTTTATATATACTTTATATTGGGAGTATGGGAGTCACTAACGTTCTCTCTATACTTTATATATACTTTATATGGGGGAGTATGGCGGTCACTAACGTTTTCCCTATACTTTATTATACTTTATATTGGGAGTAATGGCGGTCACTAACGTTCTCTCTATACTTATATATACTTTATATTAGGGAGTATGGCGGTCACTAACGTTCTCTCCTATACTTTATATATATTTATATGGGAGTATGGCGTCACTAACGTTCTCTCTACTTTATATATACTTATTGGGAGAATGGTGGTACTAACGTTCTCTCTATACTTTATATATACTTTATATTGGGAGAATGGCGATCACTAACGTTCTCCCTATACTTTATATATACTTTATATAGGGAGTATGGCGACCGCTAATGTTCTCTCTATACTTTATATATACTTTATATTGGGAGTATGGCGGTCACTAACGTTCTCTCTATACTTTATATATAATTTATATAGGGAGAATGGCGGTCACTAACGTTCTCTCTATACTTTATATATTTTATATAGGGAGTATGGCGGTCACTAACGTTCTCCCTATACTTTATATATACTTTATATTGGGAGTATGGCGTCACTAACGTTTCTCTATACTTTATATATTTATATGGGAGAATGGCGGTCACTAACGTTCTCTCTATACTTTATATATTCTTTATATAGGGAGTATGGCGGTCACTAACGTTCTCCCTATACTTTATATATACTTTATATGGGAGTATGGCGATCACTAACGTTCTCTCTATACTTTATATATACTTTATATGGGAGTATGGCGGTCACTAACGTTCTCTCTATACTTTATATATATTTATATGGGAGTATGGCGATCACTAACGTTCTCTCTATACTTTATATATACTTTATATTGGGAGAATGGTGGTTACTAACGTTCTCTCTATACTTTATATATACTTTATATTGGGAGAATGGCGATCACTAACGTTCTCCCTATACTTTATATATACTTTTATAGGGAGTATGGCGGCCGCTAATGTTCTCTCTATACTTTATATAACTTTATATTGGGAGTATGGCGGTCACTAACGTTCTCTCTATACTTTATATATAATTTATATTGGGAGTATGGCGATCACTAACGTTCTCTCTATACTTTATATATACTTTATATTGGGAGAATGGTGGTCACTAACGTTCTCTCTATACTTTATATATACTTTATATTGGGAGAATGGCGATCACTAACGTTCTCCCTATACTTTATATATACTTTATATTGGGAGTATGGCAGTCACTAACGATCTCCCTATAATTTTTATATACTTTATATGTGGAGTATGACAGTCACTAACGTTCTCTCTATACTTTATACATACTTATGTAGGGAGTATGGCGTTCACTAACGTTCTCCCTATACTTTATATATACTTTATATAGGGAGTATGGCGGTCACTAACTTACTCCTTATACTTTTTATATACTTTATATAGGGAGTATGGCGGTCACTAACGTTCTTTCTTATATACTTATTACTTTATATAGGGAGTATGACGGTCACTAACGTTCTCCCTATACTTTATATATACTTTATATAGGGAGTATGGCGACCGCTAATGTTCTCTCTATACTTTATATATACTTTATATTGGGAGTATGGCGGTCACTAACTTACTCCTTATACTTTTTAATACTTATATAGGGGGTATGGCGGTCACTAACGTTCTCCTATACTTTATATTTCTTTATATATACTTTATATGGGAGATGCGGTCACTAACGTTTCCTTTACTTATATATACTTTATATAGGGGTAGGATGGCGGTACACTAAACGTTCTCCTTTACTTTATATATACTTTATATAGGGAGTATGGCAGGTCCACTAATGTTCTCCTTTACTTTATATATACTTTATATAGGGAGTATGGCGGTCACTAACGCTCTCCTTTACTTTATATATACTTTATATTTGGAGAATGGCGGTCACTAACGTTCTCCTTTACTTTATATATACTTTATATTGGGAGTATGGCGGTCACAAACGTTCTCCTTTACTTTATATATACTTTATATTGGGAGTATGGCGGTCACTAATGTTCTCCTTTACTTTATATATACTTTATATTGGAAGAATGGCGGTCACTAACGTTCTCCTTTACTTTATATATACTTTATATGGGAGTATGGCGGTCACAACGTTCTCCTTACTTATATATACTTTATATAGGGAGTGTGGCGGTCACTAAAGTTCTCCTTTACTTTATATATACTTTATATAGGGAGTATGGCGGTCACTAACGTTCTCCTTTACTTTATCTATACTTTATATAGGGAGTATGGCGGTCACTAACGTTCTCCTTTACTTTATATATACTTTATTTTGGGAGAATGGCGGTCACTAACGTCTCCTTCTACTTTATATTACTTTATATAGGGAGTATGGCGGTCACTAACGTTCTCCTTTACTTTATATATACTTTATATTGGGAGTATGGCGGTCACAAACGTTCTCCTTTACTTTATATATACTTTATATTGGGAGAAGGGCGGTCACTAACATTCTCCTTTACTTTATATATACTTTATATAGGGAGTATGGCGGTCACTAACGTTCTTTTTTACTTTATATATACTTTATATAGGGAGTAGTATGGCGGTCATAACGTTCTCCTTACTTTATATATACTTTATATAGGGAGTAGGCGTCATAACGTTCTCCTATACTTTATATACTTATATTGGAGAATGGCGGTCACTAACGTTCTCCTTTACTTTATATACTTTATATAGGGAGTATGGCGGTCACTAACGTTCCTTCCCTATACTTTATATATACTTTTATATTGGGAGTATGGCGTCATTACGTTCTCTCTATACTTTATATATACTTTATACAGGGAGTATGGCGGTCACTAACGTTCTCTTCTATACTTTATATATACTTTATATAGGGAGTATGGCGGTCACTACGTTCTCTCTATACTTTATATATACTTTATATTGGGAGAATGGCGATCACTATCGTTCTCCCTATACTTTATATATACTTTATATGGGGAGTATGGCGGTCACCAACGTTCTCCCTATACTTTATATATACTTTATATAGGGAGAATGGCGTCACTAACGTTCTCTCTATACTTTATATATACATTATATTGGGAGTATGGCGGTCACTAACATTCTCTCTATACTTTATATATACTTTATATGGGGAGTATGGCGGTCACTAATGTTCTCCTTACTTTATATATATTTATATAGGGAGTATGGCGGTCACTAACGTTCTCCTTTACTTTATATATACTTTATATAGGGAGTATGGCGGTCACTAACGTTCTCCTTTACTTTATATATACTTTATATAGGGAGATGGCGCGGTCACTACATGTCTCCTTACTTTATATATACTTATATTGGGAGAATGGCGTCACTAACGTTCTCTTAACTTTATATACTTTATAGGGAGTATGGCGTCACTAAGTTCGCCTTTACTTATATTAAGTATATTGGGAGATGGCGGTCACTAACGTTCTCCTTTACTTA
The DNA here is from genome assembly GCA_019447015.1 of Hymenochirus boettgeri. Taxonomy (NCBI): domain Eukaryota; kingdom Metazoa; phylum Chordata; class Amphibia; order Anura; family Pipidae; genus Hymenochirus; species Hymenochirus boettgeri. The sequence continues at coordinate 79,153 of JAACNH010001201.1, forward strand.
TATATACTTTATATTGGAGAAGAGAATGGCGGTCACTAACGTTCTCCTTTACTTTATATATACTTTATATTGGGAGTATGGCGGTCACAAACGTTCTCCTTTACTTTATATATACTTTATATTGGGAGTATGGCGGTCACTAATGTTCTCCTTTACTTATATATATTTATATTGGGAGAATGGCGGTCACTAACGTTCTCCTTTACTTTATATATACTTTATATAGGGAGTATGGCGGTCACTAACCTTCTCCTTTACTTTATATATACTTTATATAGGGAGTATGGCGGTCACTAATGTTCTCCCTATACTTTATATATACTTTATATTGGGAGAATGGCGGTCACTAATGTTCTTCTTTACTTTATATATACTTTATATTGGGAGTATGGCGGTGCACTAACGTTCTTCTTTACTTTATATATACTTTATATTGGGAGTATGCTTATGAAGGTTCTCATTAATCCAGGTCATGGTATATCTGTTGTATTCAATTAGATCAACCGGACTTGAAGTTTAGTTCTTGAAGACGTTTCGCTAGTCATCGACTGGTTTACTCATTCAGATGACTAACACCGTTGATATGTAATTGGATTTTCAGAGGTACATAATGCCACAGATTCTTGTACAAGTCATCTGATTGAGAAAGCCAGTGATCTTAGCGAACGTCTTCAAACTTACTCAAGTCAGTTGATCTAATTGAATACAACAGATATTGGGAGTATGGCGGTCACTAACGTTTCCTTTACTTTATATATACTTTATATTGGGAGAATGGCGGTCACTAACGTTCTCCTTTACTTTATATATACTTTATATAGGGAGTATGGCGGTCACTAACGTTCTCCTTTACTTTATATTACTTTATAGGAGTATGGCGGTCACTAACGTTCTCCTTTACTTTATATATACTTTATATTGGGAGAATGGCGGTCACTAACGTTCTCCTTTACTTTATTATTTATATGGGAGTATGCGTCACAACGTTCTACCTATACTTTATATATACTTTATATAGGGAGTATGGCGGTCACTTACGTTCTCTCTATACTTTATATATACTTTATACAGGGAGTATGGCGGTCACTAACGTTCTTTCTATACTTTATATATACTTTATATAGGGAGTATGGCGGTCACTAACGTTCTCTCTATACTTTATATATACTTTATATTGGGAGAATGGCGATCACTATCGTTCTCCCTATACTTTATATATACTTTATATGGGGAGTATGGCGGTCACTAACGTTCTCCCTATACTTTATATATACTTTATATAGGGAGTATGGCGGTCAATACGTTATCTCCTATACTTTATATATACTTTATATTGGGAGAATGGCGATCACTATCGTTCTCCCTATACTTTATATATACTTTATATTGGGGTATGGCGGTCACCAACGTTCTCCCTATACTTTATTTATACTTCATATAGGAGAATGGCGGTCAATATTACGTTCTCGCTATACTTTATATATACTTTATATTGGGAGTATTGCGGTCACTAACGTTCTCTCTATACTTTATATATACTTTAATGTGGAGTATGGCGGTCACTATCGTTCTCCCTATACTTTATATATACTTTATATTGGGAGTATGGCGGTCACTAACGTTCTCTCTATACTTTATATATACTTTATATTGGGAGAATGGCGATCACTATCGTTCTCCCTATACTTTATATATACTTTATATTGGGAGTATGGCGGCCATAACCGTTCTCTCTATACTTTTTATATATTTATTTAGGGAGTAATGGCGGTCACTAACGTTCTCTCTATACTTTATATATACTTTATGAGTTGGGGGGCGGTCACTAACGTCTCTCTAAATTTATATATAATTTATATGGGAGTATGGCGATCACTAACATTCTCTCTATACTTTATAATACTTTATTGGGAGAATGGCGATCACTAACGTTCTCTCTATACTTTATATAATTTATATTGGGAGTATGGCGGTCACTAACGTCTCCCTAACTTTATATATACTTATATTAAGAGAATGGCGGTCACTAACGTTCTCTCTATACTTTATATATACTTTATATGGGAGTATGGCGGTCACTAACGTTCTCTCTATACTTTATATATAATTTATATTGGGAGTATGGCGGTCACTAACGTTCTCTCTATACTTTATATATACTTTATATTGGGAGAATGGCGATCACTAACGTTCTCCCTATACTTTATATATACTTTATATTGGAAGTATGGCGGTCACTAACGTTCTCTCTATACTTTATATATACTTTATATTGGAGAATGGCGGTCACTAACGTTTCTCTAATACTTTATATATACTTATATTGGGAGTGATGGCGGGTCACTAACGTTCTCTATACTTATGTATACTTTATAAGGGAGAATAGCGGTCGCTAACTTGTCCTATCTTTTATATATAATTTATATTGGAAATGGCGATCACTAACTTCTCCTATACTTTAATATACTTTATATTGGGAGAATGGCGATAACATCGTTCTCACTAATATACTTTATATAGGGAGGAGATGGCGGTCACTAACGTTCTCCCTATACTTTATATTACTTATATAGGGAGTATGACGGTCACTAACGTTCTCCGACATTATAATACTTATATAGGGAGTATGGCGGTCACTAACGTTCTCCCTATACTTTATATTACTTTAATAGGGAGAATAGCGGTCACTACGTGCCCTCTATATTTAATATCAATTATATAGGGAGTATGGCGGCACTAACGTCTCCCTATACTTTATATATACTTTATATAGGGAGTATGGGGTCACTAACGTTCCCTCTATACTTTATATATACTTTATGGGAGAATGCGGTCACTACGTTCTCCCTATACTTTATATATACTTTATATGGGGTATGCGGTCACTAACGTTCTCTCTATACTTTATAGTACTTTATATAGGGAGTATGGCGGTCAATAACGTTCTCTTATACTTTATATATACTTTATATTGGGAGAATGGCGTCACTATCGTTCTCCCATACTTATATATACTTTATATGGGAGTATTGGGCGGTCACCAACGTTCTCCCTATACTTATTTATACTCATATAGGGAGAATGGCGGTCACTATTACGTTCTCCTATACTTCTTTATATACTTATATTGGGAGTATTGCGGTCACTAACGTCTCTCTATACTTTATAATACTTTAAATGGGAGTATGGCGGTCACTATCTTCTCCCTATACTTTTATATACTTTATATTGGGAGTATGGCGGTCACTATAACGTTCTCTCTATACTTTTATATATACTTTTATTGGGAGAATGGCGAGTCACTATCGTTCTCCCTATACTTTATATATACTTTATATTGGGAGTATGGCGGCCACTAACGTTCTCTCTATACTTTTATATACTTATTTAGGGAGTATGGCTGGTCACTAACGTTCTCTCATATACTTTATATATACTTTATATGGGAGTATGGCGGTCAAACGTTCTCTCTAAACTTTATATAATTTATATTGGGAGTATGGCGATCACTAACATTCTCTCTTATACTTTATATATACTTTATATGGGAGAATGGCGATCACTAACGTTCTCTCTATACTTTATATATACTTTTATATTGGGAGTATGGCAATGGGGTATACTAACGTTCTCCCTATACTTTATATATACTTTATATAGAGAATGGCGGTCACTAACGTTCTCTCTATACTTTATATATACTTTAATTTGGAGTATGGCGGTCACTAACGTTATCTCTATACTTTATATATAATTTATATTGGGTAGTATGGCGGTCACAACGTTCTCCTCTATACTTTATATATACTTTATATTGGTGAGAATGGCGATCACTACGTTCTCCCATACTTTATATATATTTATATTGGGAGTATGGCGATCACTAACGTTCCCTCTATACTTTATATATACTTTATATTGGGAGAATGGCGGTCACTAACGTTCTCTCTATACTTTATATATACTTAATATTGGGAGTATGGCGGTCACTAACGTTCTCTCTATACTTTATGTATACTTTATATAGGGAGAATAGCGGTCACTAACGTTCTCCCTATTCTTTATATTATACTTATATTGGGAAATGGCGATCACTAACGTTCTCCCTATACTTTATATTATACTTTATATTGGGAGAATGGCGATACTATCGTTCTCACTACTATACTATATACTTTATAGGAGAATGGCGGTCACTAACGTTCTCCCTAATTCTATATATACTTTATATAGGGAGTAGGACGGTCACTAACGTTCTCCACCTAACGTTATATACTTTATATAGGGAGTATGGCGGTCACTAACGTTCTCCCTAACTTTATAATACTTATATAGGGAGAATAGCGGTCACTAACGTTGCCCTATATACTTTATATAAATTTATATAGGGAGTATGGCGGACACTAACGTTCTCCATATACGTTATATATACTTTATATAGGGAGTATGGCGGTCACTAACGTTCCCTCTATACTTTATATATACTTTATATAGGGAGAATAGTGGTCACTAATGTTCCCTCTATACTTTATATATACTTTATATAGGGAGTATGGCGGACACTAACGTTCTCACTATACTTTATATATACTTTATATAGGGAGTATGGCGGTCACTAACGTTCCCTCTATACTTTATATATACTTTATATAGTGAGAATAGGGTCACTAACGTTTCCTATACTTCATATATACTTTATATAGGGAGTATGGCGGTCACTAACGTTTTCCCTATACATTATATATACTTTATATGGTGACTATGGCCATCACTAACGTTCTCCCTATACATTATATATACTTTATATGGAGAGTATGGCGGTCACTCACGTTCTCCCTGTACTTTATATATACTTTATATATGAAGAATGGCGGTCACTAAGATCTCCTATACTTTATATATACTTTATATAGGGATAATGGCGGTCACTAACGTTCTCCCTATCTTTATATATATTTTATATAGGGAGAATGGCGGTCACTAACATTCTCCCTATACTTTATATATACTTTATATAGGGAGAATGGCGGTCACTAACGTTCTCTCTATGCTTTATATATACTTTATATGAGAGAGTATGGCGGTCACTAACGATCTCCCTATACTTTATATATACTTTAATAAGGAGTATAGCGGTCACTAACTTTCTCCCTATACTTTATAAATACTTTTTATATGGAGAATGGCGGTCACTACATTCTCTCTATACTATATATACTTTATATAGGGAGAATGGCGATCACTAACGTTCTCCCTATTCTTTATATATACTTTATATTGGGAAAATGGCGATCACTAACGTTCTCCCTATACTTTATATATACTTTATATTGGGAGAATGGCGATAACTATCGTTTTCACTATATATACTTTATATAGGGAGAATGGCGGTCACAACGTCTCCCTATACTTTATATATACTTTATATAGGGAGTATGACGGTCACTAACGTTCTCCCGACACGTTATATATATTTATATAGGGAGTATGGCGGTCACTAACGTTCTCCCTATACTTTATATGTACTTTATATAGGGAGAATAGCGGTCACTAACGTGCCCTCTATACTTTATATATAATTTATATAGGGAGTATGGCGGACACTAACGTTCTCCCTTACTTTATATATACTTTATATAGGAGTATGGCGGTCACTAACGTTCCCTCTATACTTTATATATACTTTATATAGGGAGAATAGTGGTCACTAATGTTCCCTCTATACTTTATATATACTTTATATAGGGAGTATGGCGGACACTAACGTTCTCACTATACTTTATATATACTTTATATAGGGAGTATGGCGGTCACTAACGTTCTCCCTATACTTTATATATACTTTATATAGAGAATGGCGGTCACTACGTTCTCTCTATACTTTATATACTTATATTGGGAGTTGGCGGGTCACTAACGTTCTATTCCTATTACTTATATATATTTATATTGGGAGTATGGCGGGTCCATAACGTTCTCTCTATACTTTATATAACTTTATTTGGAGATGGCGATCACTAACGTTCTCCCTATACTTTATATATACTTTATATTGGGAGTATGGCGATCACTAACGTTCCTCTATCTTTTATAATACTTTTATAGAGGAAATGGCGGTCACTAACGTTCTCTCTATACTTTATATATACTTAATATGGGAGTATGGGCGGTCACTAACGTTCTTCTATACTTTATGTAATACTATATAGGAGGGAATAGCGGTCACTAACGTTCTCCCTATTCTTTATATTACTTTATATGGGAAAATGGCGATCACTAACTTCTCCCTATACTTTATATATACTTTATATTGGGAGATGGCGATAACATCGTTTTCATATATATACTTTATATGGGAGAATGGCGGTCACTAACGTTCTCCTTTACTTTATATAATACTTTATATAGGGAGTATGACGGTCACTAACGTTCTCCCCCACACTGTATATATACTTATATAGGGAGTATGGCGGTTCACTAACGTTCTCCCTATACTTTATATGTACTTATATAGGAGAATAGCGGTCACTAACGTGCCCCTATACTTTTATATAATTTATATAGGGAGTATGGCGGACACTAACGTTCTCCCTTACTTATATATACTTTATATAGGGAGTATGGCGGTCACTAACGTTCCCTCTATACTTTATATACTTTATATAGGGAGAATATGGTCACTAATGTTCCCTCTGAACTTTATATATACTTATATAGGGAGTATGGCGGAGCACTAACGTTCTCACTATACTTTATATATACTTTTATATAGGGAGTATGCGGTCAATAACGTTGCCTCTATACTTATTATACTTTATTATGAGAATGCGGTAACTAATCTCCCTATTCATATATACTTTTATAGGGAGTATGGCGGTCACTAACGTTTTCACTATAACATTATATATACTTTATTATAGGTGACTTAGGGGCCACACTAAACGTTCTCCCTATACATTATATATACTTTATATGGAGAGTATGGCGGTCACTAACGTTCTCCTGTACTTTATATATACTTTATATGAGAATGGCGGTCACTACAGTCTCCCTATACTTTATATACTTTATATAGGATAATGGCGGTCACTAACGTTCTCCTATACTTTATATATAGTTTATATAGGGAGAATGGCGGTCACTACATTCTCCCTATACTTATAATACTTTATATAGGAGAATGGCGGTCACTAACGTTTCTCTCTATGCTTTATTATATACTTATATAGAGAGTATGGCGGTCACTACGATCTCCCTATACTTTTATATACTTAAAAAGGATATAGCGGTCACTAACTTTCTCCCTATACTTTATAAATACTTTTTATATGGAGAATGGGGTCACTAACATTCTCTCTAACTTTATATATACTTTATATAGGAGAATGGCGATCACTAACGTCTCCCTTACACTTTATGTATACTTTATATAGGGAGAATAGCGCAATAACGTTCTCCTATTCTTTATATATACTTTATATTGGGAAAATGGCGATCACTAACGTTCTCCCTATACTTTATATTACTTTATATTGGAGAATGGCGATAACTATCGTTCTCATTCTATTATACTTTATATAGGGAGTAATGGCGGTCACAACGTTCTCCCTATACTTTATATATACTTATATAGGGTATGACGGTCACTAACGTTCTCCCGAACGTTTATATACTTTATAGGAGTATGGCGGTCACTAAACGTTCTCCCTATACTTTATATGTTACTTTATATAGGGAGAATAGCGGTCACTACGTGCCCTCTATACTTATATATAATTATTTATAGGGAGTATGGCGGACACTAACGTTCTCCCTATATTTATATATACTTTATATAGGGAGTATGGGCGGTCACTAACGTCCTCCTATACTTTATATACTTTATATAGGAGAATAGTGTCACTAATGTTCCTCTATACTTTATATAACTTTATATAGGAGTATGGCGGACACTAACGTTCTCACTATACTTTATATATACTTTATATAGGGAGTTGGCGGTCACTACGTTCCCTCTATACTTTATATATACTTTATTAGTGAGAATAGCAGGCACTAACGTTCTCCCTATACTTCATATATTACTTTATATAGGGAGTATGCGGTCACTAAGTTTTTCCTATAATTATATATTACTTTTATGGTGACTAGCCATCACTAACGTTACTACACTTACATTATATATACTTATATGGAGAGTATGTCGGTCACTAACGTTCTCCTGTACTTTATATATACTTTATATGAAGAATGGCGTCACTACGTTCTCCCTATACTTTATATCTATTTTATAGGGATATGGCGGTCACTAACGTTCTCCCTATACTATATATTTTATATAGGGAGAATGGCGGTCACTAACATTCCTCCTATACTTTATATATACTTATATAGGGAGAATGGCGGTCACTAACGTTCTCTCTATGCTTTATATATACTTTATATAGAGAGTATGGCGGTCACTAACGATCTCCCTATACTTTATATATACTTAAATAAGGAGTATAGCGGTCACTAACTTTCTCCCTATACTTTATAAATACTTTTTATATGGAGAATGGCGGTCACTAACATTCTCTCTATACTTTATATATACTTTATATAGGGAGAATGGCGATCACTAACGTTCTCCCTATTCTTTATATATACTTTATATTGGGAAAATGGCGATCACTAACGTTCTCCCTATACTTATATATACTTTATATAGGGAGAATGGGCGATCACTAACGTTCTCCTTATACTTTTTATATACTTTATATAGGGGTATGGCGGTCACACGTTCTCTCTATACTTTATATATAACTTATATAGGGAGAATGGCGATCACTACGTTCTCCTACACTTTATATATACCTTATATAGGGAGAATAGCGATCACTAACATTCTCATAGCTTTATATATACTTTGAATAGGGAGTATAGCGGGGTCACTAACGTTTCCCTATACTTTTATATAATATAAGGGAGTTGGCGGTCGGCTAACGTTCTCCCTATACTTTATATATACTTATATAGGATATGGGGCCCGGTCACTAATGTTCTCCTAATTTTTTTACTTATATAGAGAGTATGCGGTCCACTAAAGCATCTCCCTATACTTTATATATACTTTAAATAAGGAGTATCAGCGGTCACTAACGTTCTCCCTATACTTTTAAATACTTTTTATATGGAGATGTGCGTCACTAACATTCTCCCTATACTTTATATATACTTTTATAGGGAATATGGCGTGCACTAGTTCTCCCTATACTTTATACTTTATATAGGGAGTATGGTGGTCACTACGTTCTCCCTATACTTTATATATATACTTTATATAGGGAGTATGGTGCGCTAACGTTCTCCTATACTTTATATACTTTATATAGGGAGTATGGCGGTCACTATGTTTCTCATCTATACTTTATATATACTTTATATGGGAGAATGGCGGTCATAGCGTTCTCCCTACTTTTATATATTTATTAGGGAGTATGAGGTCACTAACATTCTTCCTTTCTTAGTTATATACTTTATTATAGCGAGAGTATGGCGATCATATAACGTTCTCTCTATACTTTATATATACTTTATATAGGGAGAATGGCGTCACTACGTTCCATCTATACTTTTATATACTTTTATGGGGAGTTGCGGTCACTAACTGTCTACCTATACTTTATATATACTTTACATAGGGAGAATGGCGGTCACTAAATTTTCTGTACTTTATATATACTTTTATAGAGAGTATGGCGGTCTCTAACGTTCCCCTATACTTTAATATACCTTATATAGGAGAGAGGAATGGCGATCACTAATGTTCTTCCTACACTTTATATATACCTTATATAGAGGAATGGCGATCACTAACATTCTCAATACTTTTATACTACTGTATATGGAGTATGGCGGTCACTAAACGTTCTCCCCTATGCTTTATATACTTATATAGGGAGTATGGCGGCCGCTAACGTTCTCCCTATACTTTATATATACTTTATATAGGGAATATGGCGGTCACTAAGTTCTCCCTATACTTTATACTTTATATAGGGAGTATGGCGGTCACTAACGTTCTCCCCCTATTACTTTATAATACACTTTATACTTAGGGAGTATGCGGCCTGCTAAGTGCTCCACTAATACTTTTTATATACTTTATATAGGGAGTATGGCGGTCACTAATGTTTTCTCTATACTTTATATATACTTTATATAAGGAGAATGGCGGTCACTAGCGTTCTCCTTATACTTTATATATACTTTATATAGGGAGAATGGCGGTCACTAGCGTTCTCCCTATACTTTATATATACTTTATATAGGGAGAATAGCGGTCACTAACGTTCTCCCTATACTTTATATATACTTTATATAGGGAGTATGGCGGTCACTAACGTTCCTTTTATACTTTATATATACTTTATATGGGGAGTATGGCGGTCACTAACGTTCTCTCTATGCTTTATATATACTTTATATAGGAAGAATGGCGGTCACTAACGTTCTCCCTATACTTTATATATACTTTATATAGGGAGAATGGCGGTCACTAACGATCTCCCTATACTTTATATATACTTTAAATAAGGAGTATAGCGGTCACTAACGTTCTCCCTATACTTTATAAATTCTTTTTATATGGAGAATGGCGGTCACTAACATTCTCTCTATACTTTATATATACTTTATATGTGGAGTTTGGCGGTCACTAACTTTCTCCCTATACTTTATATATACCTTATATAGGGAGAATGGTGATCACTAACGTTCTCCCTACACTTTATATATACCTTATATAGGGAGAATAGCGATCACTAACATTCTCAATACGCTTTATATATACTTTGTATAGGGAGTATGGCGGTCACTAACGTTCTCCCTATACTTTTTATATACTTTATATTGGGAGTATGGCGGTCGCTAACGTTCTCCCTATTCTTTATATATACTTTATATTGGGAATATGGCGGTCACTAATGTTCTCCCTATACTTTATACTTTATGTAGGGAGTATGGCGGTCACTAACGTTCTCTCTATACTTTATATATACTTTATATTGGGAGTATGGCGGTCACTAACGTTCTCTCTATACTTTTTATATACTTTATATAGGGAGAATTTCGCTCACTAACGTTCTCCGTATACTTTTTAATATACTTTATATAGGGTGTATTGTGGTCACTAATGTTCTCCCTATACTTTATATACACTTTATATTGAGAGTATGGCGGTCACTAACGATCTCCCTATACTTTATTTATACTTTAAATAGGGAGTATGGTGGTCACTAACATTCTTCCTTTACTTTATATATACTTTATATAGGGAATATGGCGGTCACTAATGTTCTCCCTATACTTTATACTTTATATAGGGAGTATGGTGGTCACTAACGTTCTCCCTATACTTTATATATACTTTATATAGGGAGTATGGCGGCCGCTAATGTTCTCCCTATACTTTCTATATACTTTATATAGGGAGTATGGCGGTCACTAACGTTCTCCCTATACTTTATATATACTTTATATAGGGAGTATGGCGGCCGCTAATGTTCTCCCTATATTTTTATATACTTTATATAGGGAATATGGCGGTCACTAATGTTCTCCCTATACTTTATACTTTATGTAGGGAGTATGGCGGTCACTAACGTTCTCCCTATACTTTATATATACTTTATATAGGGAGAATGGCGGTCACTAACGTTCTCTCTATACTTTATATATACTTTATATTGGGAGTATAGCGGTCACTAACGTTCTCTCTATACTTTATATATACTTTATATGTGGAGTATGGCGGTCACTAACGTTCTCCCTATACTTTATATATATACTTTATATTGGGAGTATGGTGGTCACTAACGTTCTCTCTATAATTTATATATACTTTATATTGGGAGAATGGCGATCACTATCGTTCTCCCTATACTTTATATATACTTTATATTGGGAGAATGGCGATCACTAACGTTCTTCCTACACTTTATATATACCTTATATAGGGAGAATAGCGATCACTAACATTCTCAATACGCTTTATATATACTCTGTATAGGGAGTATGGCGGTCACTAACGTTCTCCCTATACTTTTTATATACTTTGTATAGGGAGTATGGCGGTCACTAACGTTCTCCCTATACTTTTTATATACTTTATATAGAGAATATGGCGGTCACTAATGTTCTCCCTATACTTTTTACTTTATGTAGGGAGTATGGCGGTCACTAACATTCTCCCCATACTTTATATATACTTTATATAGGGAGTATGGCGGCCTCTAACGTTCTCCCTATACTTTTTATATACTTTATATAGGGTGTATTGTGGTCACTAATGTTCTCCCTATACTTTATATACACTTTATATTGAGAGTATGGCGGTCACTAACGATCTCCCTATACTTTATATATACTTTAAATAGGGAGTATGGCGGTCACTAACGTTCTTCCTTTACTTTATATATACTTTATATAGGGAGTACGGCAGTCACTAATGTTCTCTCTATACTCCATATATATACTTTATATAGGGAGTACGGCGGTCACTAACGTTCTCCCTATACTTTTTATATACTTTATATAGGGTGTATTGTGGTCACTAATGTTCTCCCTATACTTTATATACACTTTATATTGAGAGTATAGGGAGAATGGCGGTCACTTACGATCTCCCTATACTTTATATATACTTTAAATAGGGAGTATGGCGGTCACTAACATTCTTCCTTTACTTTATATATACTTTATATAGGGAATATGGCGGTCACTAATGTTCTCCCTATACTTTATACTTTATATAGGGAGTATGGTGGTCACTAACGTTCTCCCTATACTTTATATATACTTTATATAGGGAGTATGGCGGCCGCTAATGTTCTCCCTATACTTTTTATATAATTTATATAGGGAGTATGGCGGTCACTAACGTTTCCCTATACTTTATATATACTTTATATAGGGAGTATGGCGGCCGCTAATGTTCTCCCTATATTTTTATATACTTTATATAGGGAGAATGGCGGTCACTAACGTTCTCTCTATTCTTTATATATACTTTATATAGGGAGTATGGCGGTCACTAACATTCTTTCTATACTTTATATATACTTTATATAGGGAGTATGGCGGTCACTAACGTTCTCCCTATACTTTATACATACTTTATATAGGGAGTATGGTGGTCAGTAACGTTCTCTCTATACTTTATATATCCTTTATATAGGGAGTACGGCAGTCACTAATGTTCTCTCTATAGGCGGTCACTAACGTTCTCCTTATACTTTATATATACTTTATATATTGAGTATGGCGGTCACTAACGTTCTCCCTACACTTTATATATACTTTATATAGGGAATATGACGATCATTAACGTTCTCTCTATACTTTATATATACTTTATATAGGGAGTATGGCGGTCACTAACGTTCTCCCTATACTTTATACATACTTTATATAGGGAGTATGGCGGTCAGTAACGTTCTCTCTATACTTTATATATACTTTATATAGGGAGTACGGCAGTCACTAATGTTCTCTCTATACTCCATATATATACTTTATATAGGGAGTACGGCGGTCACTAACGTTCTCCTTATACTTTATATATACTTTATATAGTGAGTATGGCGGTCACTAACGTTCTCCCTACACTTTATATATACTTTATATAGGGAATATGGCGATCATTAACGTTCTCTCTGTACTTTATATATACTTTATATAGGGAGAATGGCGGTCACTAACGTTCTCCCTATACTTTATATATACTTTATATAGGGAGTATGGCGGTCACTAACGTTCTCCCTATACTTTATATATACTTTATATAGGGAGTACGGCGGTCGCTAACGTTTTCCCTATACTTTATATATGCTTTATATGGGCAGTATGGCGGTCACTACTTTTCTCTCTACACTATATATATACTTAATATAGGGAGTATGGCGGTCACTAACGTTCTCCCTATACTTTATATATACTTTATATAGGGAGAAAGCGGTCACTAACGTTAACCCTATACTTTATATATACTTTATATAGGGAGTATGGCGATCACTAACTTTCTCTCTATACTTTATATATACTTTATATAGGGAGTATGGCGGTCACTAACGTTCT